>BJBW01003936.1:0-25952 GCA_004320125.1 Scolopax mira
ATCTCTATGGTCCCTTCCAACTCCAAAAAAATTCTGTGATAAATTCAGTGAAAGGAGAAAAATTGTTGACGTAGACAACTTTTATTTGGAAATTTTGAATGAATGGTCAAAACCAGGCATTTTCTAGCAGTTCATACATAGTACATCTGTGAGCAATAGAAAGCTCAACCCACCTATCTCTTATGTAATGAGTTTCACAAACTGGGAATTGTGAGAGCTCCAGCGAGCACAACACATTTATGGAGATAAGATGAGAAGATGTATAGTTTAGTACTTTGCTTTGGCTTCTCCATACTTTAGTCTTTTGTTCTGACTTGAGAAAAAAGTGATTGAAATTGTGAGAAGGAAAAATGAGACTCCAGTAAAAAATCTTTACTTGTAGGTTCTGGTTTCTTTTAAGTCAAAATTATTTGAATGCATTGGTAAAAGCTTTAGAATAAAAGGCATTTGCATCTGAAAGCAGTTTGCCTTATGATCTGGAGTCAAATTTCAGTTGAATTCACTGCTCAAAAATTATTTCAGGCAGTCTGCTTTGTTGCTTTTACTTAAGGATACAGGGTCAGTTTAGGTCAGTGTAAAGGGGTAAGTGTACATGGGAGAACAGTGAAGTTCCTATTACCATACCTAATGATGTGCCTCATTTACAGGTATGTTGAGAGCTTACATATTCCAAATAAGATCCAACTGCTGTCTATCAGAAATGCTAAAGACATCTCTAGAGAAAACAACCCTCAAATTTTTGCACTCTTTTGTTTGTTTAAGAAAAATATATCTGCAGTAGAATTTCCTTAAATTATTTAAGATTTTTTTCATTCTTCTACATATTTTATTCTTTCCAGACTTGTAAGGCTTTGAGTATTGCATATTAAAAATATCTTTCTTCATTGGAGTTCTGCTCTTAATAGCTAACTAACTAAATAAAAATCATCTGCCATTTGTGAGCAAGATCCATTTTAGATAACTAAAATTTTAAATATTTAAGACTGTTCTTCTTTCAGCTTATTCTATATTCTTCTTACTTCTCAGCAGTGAACACTAGACTGCACAAATGCATTTCTGCTCTTGTTTTAGGCCATTATTATCTTCAAAGAAACTGGTAAAAATAACAGTAATAAAGAGTTTTGAGAAAATAAATCCTCTAGTAAACTTCTATTTTATTCCATGGTGGAACTGTTTAAAATGAATTATTTATGTTAGAACTTTAAGAGATGTTGCAACAGTTGTTTAGAGGCTACTTATTATACATAGATGTTGAACTATCTGTCATTTCTACGTCTGTAGTTGTTTCATCTCTTTAAAATACAGCAAAGATTTCTTGTTGCCTCAATTGTTCTATGAGTGGTCTGAAACGATAGTTTGAAGTTTAGTACAAGAACTTATGCTAACATACAAGATGCATAAAACTTGTGAAGTTATGCAAAAGCTTTGGTGAATCTAGTTAGACTGAGGTTACTATCAGAGGTGAGAAAATGGAAGCTTAAGTAATAGATAGTTCTGACTTTTGGATGGACAAAGGGAAAACAAGAATGAGGGTCCCTTCATTTCTCTGGCTTTTATGGCACAAGGGTTTTTCCAAGTAAGTATGGAAAGACCAGTGAATATCTTTTAGAAAGTATTGCCAAACAACACACAATTTTGGACGATCTGTGAAATGTAAATTTAGTAATATCAGGAAATTCAACCTGGAGAGGAAAAGGTTCCAGGGAGACTTATAAGTAGCCTTCCAGTACCTAAAGGGGACCTACAGGAGAGTTAGGGAGGGACTTTTTATCAGAGAGTGTAGTAATAGGACAAGGGATAACAGTTTTAACTGGAAGAGGGTAGATTTAGACTAGCTATTAGGAAGAAAATCTTGACTCTGAGAGTGGTGAAATACTGGCACAGGTTGCCCAGAGAAATTGTGGCTGTCCCATCCCTGAAAGTGTTCAATGCCAAGATGGATGGGGCTTTGAGCAACCCTGTCTAGGGATGTCTTCCAACTTTAACCATTCTATGCTTCTATGAATACACACATTATTAAAAAAGATGGATTGATAAAAAAAAGAGGCAATAAAGAAAAACCTAGACTGCCCTTACAGCGGAAAACTTGTTAAGAGACTTCCTTCAGATGACCTACTAGTTTTTGAGAGGAGCTAAGGAAAAAGTCTGTCATCTGACTTTTCCATAGCTGTGTGGGCTGATGCTCTGACCTTGAAAAGATGGATGCAGGAGTTCTCTTGTAAATTTATCTTGCATTATTGAGAAATGAGGAAGCATTTTCTTGCTTACTTTGCTCAACCCAAGAAAGGGGAGATCAGTGGTGTTTCTCTACTTAGTTGGAGACTATTGATGGAGCTAACACCAATCTCAGACTCTGAACATTTCAGCTGTCAAGCACCACGGAAATTCCCAGCTGTAAGTTAAGTGAATGATGGGGAAGGTTATTACTTCCACTAATAAAGAAAGTAGTCTCTTCAGAGCAGCAGACAATGTTACAGTACATTAATTTATTGCCAAAAGCAAGTCCACAGGGTGGGAAGAATTATCTGTCATACTTTAAATGTTTGTCTTGTCTCTGAATTCATAGAATCATAGAATCAATTAATAGTTTGGGTTGGAAGGGACCTTTAAAGGTCATCTACTCCAACACCCCCAGCAATGAGCAGGTATTGTCTTCAACTAGATCAGGCTGCTCAAACCCCCATCCAAGCTTAGCTTAAACATTTCCAGGGATGAGGCATCTACTACCTGACTGAGCAACTTGTTCCAGTGTTTGCCCAACCTCATAATAAAAACTTTCTTCCTTACCCTCTTTTCCTTTAAAACCATTATTCCTTGTCCTATTGCACCAGGCCCCTCTAGAAGGTATGTCCCACATAAGAACTGAGGAGCATTCTCTTCCCCAGGCTGAACATCCCCAACTCTCTCAGCCTTTCTTCATAAGAGAGAAGTTCCAGACCCCTGATCACTTTTGTGGCTCTGCTCTGAAACCACTCCAACATGTCTTTTCTCTAAGTGAGAAAAGAATGAATCCTATGCTGTGTGTTTGTGTCAACAGTTACCACATCTGTGTCAAAAAGGATTCCAAGAAAATAAGCTTTAAGCTTTAAGCAGGTATGCTTATGGAAAAACAGCAAAAAGTGAAATGGAGGGGTTTTTATGGGAAATTAGGACAATACTCAATTGTCTTTTTTCCATTAGAAAAATTAATGTAGGGTTGAGTTGTGGTTTTTATTATTTTTAATGCACTTCTGTACACTACTACTCTGTAGTCCCGTGTCAGTAATTGCAGAAGAAGCATCCTGAAGGCAGTTTGCTTCCTTAGAATTCTGAGTCTGCCTTTCTAGCCAGAAAAGTCATTGATAAATTACAGAAAGCGAATATGGATTAGATTTCAGGAACAAGTGTTAGCAATAAAAACTGTGGAGGACTTTAGCTGGAGTGGTTGTGCAAATCTGCATAAATGGAGAAAACTTGATAATGGAGAAGAGTTTCTTCCCTTTGTCTTTACAGATAGATCTGAGAAATACCTAGAATGAAAAATGTGTAACAGGTCCTGGACTGTGGCAGGAGAATAGAACAGATGATTTTTGAGATCCCTTATAACACCATACTTACACAATGATCACATTACAGAAGATTTACCAGGGCTATTGATTCTTGATCTAAAAAAAAGGTATAATTATTAAATTAATTATTACTGTAGGATAATTTAAGATCAAAGAATCTCTGGAGGTTGTCTGGTCCAAACTTCTGCTTCAAAGACCTTAAGGTTGCCTAGGGCCCTGTCAATATGAGTTGAAGTACCTCCACAACTTCTCTGAGCAGCTTGTTCGTGTACTTAACCTCTCTCAGAGGAAAAAGATTTTTCTTTATATTTGGTTCGACAGTTAGTCCTGCTGCTGCAGATTAACCATTGCTTCTCAATGTTTTTCTGTACATGTCTGAGAAGAGTCTGTCTCTGCCTTCTCTAGATTCCCCTTTTGGTAGTTAAAGACTGTGATTAGATACGTCCATAAACTTCTCCAGGGTATGAAAACCCAGCTCCCTCTACATCTCCTTGAATGAAACTTGCTGGAGTGACAATAAGCATGTTTGCTCCTGAGAACACCGTGACTATAAATAAAATCACTTCAGCTTTTAGTCTGGGCAAGAGATAACTGGGTGCCTTTGATAGATATCCTCTGTAACTGTGCCTTTTAACACCTTTCTTTGAATGCTTAAACAAGGAAAAGGAACAGTTTCGGGGTGCATGGTAGTAGGAATGAAAAGTAATTAAAAAAAACTACTGCAGGCAGAAGAGTAGGACAATTAAAAGCTCCATCACAGCTGTTACTCTCTGGAAATGCAAAAGACAATTGAAAGAAAAACTCCTGAAGGGAATTTCATAAAGTGCTTGTCCTATATCTTCCAGCAATATGAGCCAGTATAATGGGAGATAATCTGAAGGTTGCCACCTTTAGCGTTTGCCTTATTTTGTTCTCTGCAGTGTATGACATATTCAGCAATTTTGAATTAAACAGAGAAGGCTGAAGGCAGTACAGCAATTCAGAGGACTGTGAGGGTAATTGAGCACTATGTAATCACAACACATGGTCTCAGAGACAACAACACATTGCTGATGAAAGGCAGTGGAGCCAAATCTTACACTGGATGAAGGGATGAGTTTCTGATTAAAAAAATAATAAAATGATTGGTGACTGCAGTGTGCCACAGGAAAAGTAGAACAAGGACAGAGGACAACCACAAGCAAAGCAAGGTGGTGTGCAAGTGTTTAGAGTAACCTCTGGAGGTAACTTGAAATCCAAACCAGCACAAACAAATGGAAAACGGAGATGTAAAGAGCAAAAAATCTTCACTACTGTGCAAGTGAGCTAAAAAGTGAGTTTCTTACTGATGAGTTTAAAATAAATGTTGTAACCCCTGGTGTTATCATAATAGATTTTCTCTTTCTAAGGAAGGGAGGAAGATGAGGGAATTGTCTGGGGAACCATTTGAGGATGCTTTCCAGGGTAGTAAGAGAGCCCTCAGAAGACTACATACTGGAGTGATAAGGGCTCAATTGTCCCATGATCTGGCATCTGAAACATTTGACCTGAAGATAACCCAACACTATCAAACAAAGAGGTGCTGAGCAGTCATTTTTCATCTTAGAACAGACTGAAAAATCCCACAACTTGATTCTCTGGGTGCTGTGGAGAACCACAACACTTCATTGAAGAGACTTAAGATAGTTAAATACAATGTCAGGATTAGTATATTTTTCATTTTGAGGCCTATGAATGTTTGTTTCTCTTTCCATTGGCAGACTTTCACTTACACATGAGGTCAAGATAGCATGTAGTCAATAGTAGCCAGGTCATGCTTATGTGTTTACTGTATTATCTGAGATACTCTCAGTCTGTTGATGTTCATTACTTAATGAGCTTGAAGGTGGTATTCTTGCTTTGCCAGGCTGTTCTGGGCATGGCCAGGTTCTGGGAGAATCAATAGAGGGCTTCTTTTGATCTCTTACCACCAGAGTATGTCAGCATTGCTCTGGCACTCACCTCTGAGTGACCCCATCCAAATAGGATCAATATCATTGCCTACTATTTATTACTTGTGTAGCCTAAAACTTTAGTTTCTTCATTTACACATCACCTGTATGTAGGATTTGTCTTTTCCAGTGCTGTCTTTGTCTTTCAATGGTTATGTATAGCCATTCTCAATAGTTTTTTTTTTGTTTGTCTATTAATTTTTCTTTATAAAGCTTACTTGTGATTGCAGGACATCTGAACCCAGTAATTGGGCTTTGTAAGTTCTTCCCAAAATTGACTCTTTTTATTTATTAGGTTATGAGTTCAGCACTAAAAACATCTTTCTGCAAGGTCACACATACATCTGAGAGCTGTTATTAAAGCAGCCTGATCGCATTTTCTGAAGTGACTTTTAAAAAGACAGTATTTTTAAGTGTATCCTTGTACCAGTACAATTTTATTTTAATGCTTTAGTTGGCTTTGGTGTGTGTTGGTAGGAGTCGTTCACTAGAGATATATATCTTAAAGCTCCTCCTCCGCCTCTTTTTTCTTCTATCCACAGCATCCCATACACCGTTCCTTATATTGTCTAGTGTATCTTATCCCCCCTTTTTTTTCGTATAATGCTTGAATGCTCTGCAATAAATCCTTCTCTCAATTGCATATTCTGAGGCTTCTCCAGCTGCCAATGATCCATTGGTGTATCCGAGATCATAATTTAGACCACTACGTACAGAGAGACCTAAGAGAGCCACATCTGTCCTTCAGGAAATATTTCTTTGGTACAAAATATTAGCAATGAGGTACATCGTTGTCGTCTTACTGCAGTCTGCTGTGATTAGATGAAGTAGATGGAGACTGTCTTGGAAGCATGCATTAACATCAGAACAGTCTTTTTGTGGACATGCAGAGGTCAATAAGTGCATGAATATAAATTAGTTTGGTGGACTAGTGTGGCCATTAGCTGGGTCGAGTGTTCTTATTCCATATAATTGTTTGGTGCACCTGAATTAATTTGAGCGTTTAAATTCTGCATATTAATTCTGTGCTGCAGGATGTAAAGCTTTAGACTAATCCCTTTAATACTCTTCAGTATAAACACCTTAATCAAGCAACAGCTATATAATTAGTTCTTCTTTCAGACTGGGTATAATTTACTCCTTTTATTGCTCATAAGTTATTCCAACTTTTAATCACAATGATTAGACAGACTTCAGAATGTAAAAACCAGGATAGCTGCATGAGACAGGATTGAAAAAATCCAAATTTTACAGAAAAAAAAGGTTCTGCCCTATTTATGTTTTCTGAGACATCACTAAAAGCATGCCTTCATTTTGCCTTGTAAAAGTGAGTGCAGGAACTAAATTTACTTATTTATTTATTTATATTTAAGTGTGAGTCAAATAAAATTATGTGTATTTGTTCTTTTGTGTATAAAAAAAATGCTGATATGATTATAATATCCCCTACATACATTAAAACTTCTGGTAAATAAACAGTGATTTAGCTCTAAGGCTTGATCTTTTTTTTTAATCTGTTTTCCTAATGAACATTTGGAAGAACAAATCATCTTCATATTAAGAACATTTTGATGGCCGGTTTACATTATTTGGATGGTGGCATTTTAAAATGGGACTTGAATTGACATTTAAATGAAATACATTAAGACAATTATTTGTGTTAATTACATACAGACCAGTGGATTATTAAAACCACAGTTGTTCAGGTTGTGTAAAACTGTAGGAGATGAACCTTACAAAGCATTGTTAAATATTAATGAATACACTTTTAATAATCAGTTGAACCACATTTACTATATACTAAGTGTCTTAATCTAAGGGTAACACATGTTGAAACATTGGATATAGAGGACACATTTTGGATTAGTCCAGCATAAATATGGTTAGAAAAGTAGTAGTTACAGGTTTTTTTCTTTTTTTTTTTCCTATTTTTTTCCCCTGGGCTTATTAGTAAAATATTTTGTACTCCATATTTGCTTCCTGACATGACAAAAACTTTTTATTTACTCAACCATTGTGGCTGAAAGCATCTCATAGTGAATGGAATTTGTTTGTCCAACCTGATACGCTGACAACTCCATAAAAAAGTTAAAAAGTAAACAAATATTTTAATCTTTAAAAAAAAATATCTTGATTGCTCAAATATATTTCCCTTAAGTGATATCAAAACTATTGTGTAATTTAAAGAAAACAGTAATTGAAAAATTAAAATTAAAATAAATATATGTAAAGGAACTTGTTTGTAAAGAAATTGTATTCCATTTTAGTTGCTGGTCCAACAGTTGGTTCAATTTGTCGATAAAGATATATTCCTTTGGAGTCAATGATAATACCCACACTGAAGGGCTTGTACACTGCAGAGGATCCTCTTCATCATCTTATTGTGTTAGAGGCATAGGGAGGGACCAGTGACAGATGCATGAGAGCTGTTATCTCTCCTGTTTGGAGACTGAGAACATGCTGTGTTCCCCATTCCCAGGTGCCTTTCCTCACAAAGCCCGCAAGTTCAAGCCTTGGGCGGGGTGTGTGTGTGTATGGTTTCTGATGCTCCTGATGTGCCACAGTGCATGTCCGTGCATGGTGCATGTCTGTCCCTGCATGTTTGTATTCTGAACTGGAATGCTTCGGCCTACCACAAATGCCCAGCATAAGCAAGAAAAAACATAGCCTGCTATGGCATATGGCAATGTTGGTGTTAAAGTAAGTGTTTAAACCAAAGCTTCTTCCCTGTGGTGGAAACATGATGTAATTCAAACTCTTTCTCCTCTTTATGAACCTCTTTAACTGTAAGGCATTTAAGACTGTATTGGTCCAGACTAAGTGAATCAAGATTAAGTTCAAACTGTATTTTGTCCATGAAAAGTATTGGAATTAAAATAACAGAGGTTGGTGTGGAGAATATTTAATTAGGAAGATTTAACATGTCTTTCCCATTTACCAACTTACTCTTTTTAAAATAACCTTAATTCTTCTAAATGTTAGCAAAAATACTTAGCCATTTCTTGCACCTATTTTATCCTTTTCATACAGTACTGAAAACAAAATGACATTAAAATGTTTCCTAATACTCTACGTTTCCCTTGTTTGATTTTCTCATTGGTGGGGTATTATCTATTCAAAGACACTTCCTCCAGTAGCCTTTTAGAAAGGGTTCTTTGTTAAAAGAAGTCTTTTTCATTTTACCAAGGAAACGAGCCAATTTGATATGATCCTTTTATTCCAGAGAAAGGGCACAACTTCTTTATTTTCAAGCTTGTGCATTTTTTCCAACTGTAAAACATACTCCACTACTGAAGCCATAATTATATACACTGTCAATCAATCTTATCCTACTACAGTATGGTTATGGCATTTTATCTAAAAAGTGGAGGATTAAAGGCTTTGACCAAAATGAAAGGTACACATAATAGACAAAGTACAATACACATTATTAGATTGCTAGAGAGGTAGGTGTAGGAAGGAAGGATATATCAATATTTGATTTTTTCATGGTCATTAAAGAATAATTTAAGAATATCTGCAAAACATTTACGGAGTGACATATTGCTTCCCTTTTTGTTCTTATCACAAGCTCTTGCAGGATTCCATTTATAAAGTGGTTATATAGTATATACACCGTGTCATGTCAGGAAATAATATCTAACTATAAGAAATAGAGAAAACAATGCCTGTACATGCCATGTATCTTATTCTTATAAGGTAGAAATACACCATAAAATAAGAGCATGTGTTCATGTACTTTTATCATCAGTTTCAATATCTTAGAATTTGAAATCTGGAAACAAAATCACATATATAATTAATTAATGTATCCCCAACACAAAATTAAAGTATAAGAATTCTGTTCCTTAGCTTAGTCAGCTCTCAGTGTCCCAGAATAGCGGAGGGATGTGTTAGAGCAAACATAGCAGTAAGACAAAAATCCATGTAAACTAGATAATGGAAGCATATTTGTACAATCTCATTTGTAAAAAGTGATAAGGGGTTTCTGTAAGTACTTGTGCAGATTTCATAGGACTAGGAAGGACAAGATGTACTGTTATTAACATCACTTCTGCATCATGTCCTGCATTGTTCAGCACTGTGCCCAGATAGCCAAGAAGGCCAACAGCATCCTGGCCTGTATCAGAAACAGCATAGTGAGTAGGACTTGGGAGGCAATCGTCCCCCTATACTGGGCACTGGTGAGGCCCCTCCTTGAGTATTGTGTCCAGTTTTGGGCCCCTTACCAAAAAAAGGCATTGAGGTGCTGTCCAGAGAAGGGCAATGAAATTGATAGGGGATCAGGAGAGTAAGTCTTATGAGGAGAAGTTGAGGGAGCTGGAGTTGTTCAGCCTGGAGAAAAGGAGGCTGAGTGGAGACCTTATCGCTTGCTATAACTACCTGAAAGAAAGCTGTTGTTCTCTTCTCCAAAGTCACGGATGACAGGACAAGAAGAAATGACCTCAAGTTGCACCAGGGGAGGTTCAGATTGGATATTAAGAAAATTTTTACACTGAAAGGTTATTAAGTATTGGAATGGGCTGCCCAAGGAAGTAGTTGAGGCACCATCCCTGGAGGGATTTAAAAGATGACTTTACGTAGAGCTTAGAGACATGCTTTAGTGATGGTTTTTATCAGTTAGGTTGATGGTTGGATTAGATGATCCTAAAGGTCCCTTCCAACTTAGACAATTCTATGATTCCACAATTGTTAAGGGTAGTAACAGACAGGGGCCTACCGATTATTGGTTTAAGTAACTCATCTAGGGATAACAAAGAATAAACCTCTAACTACCACCTTACATTCCTTTGTATTTTTTTTTTTCACTACCTCTCCCATATGCAATTTTTTAATCAATCAAACCCTAAAGTAATTACAGTGATCTTATTGAATAGTGAAAGTCTATATTGTTTGTGTTCTTCCTGCTTGGATGCTATGGGGACACAGTACCCTAAAGTCACTGAGTGTGTATTTGACCATCCTTCACCCTGGTTGGTGAAGGAGAAGTTAAGCCTGCTGGAGGACTGTGCACTGTCTGGGCTTTGGGTGCTCTCTCTCTCTGAGTTTTTCATCTCGGATTTTGGTGTAGCAGAAAGTTATAAAATTCTTTTTTATCTCTTATTATCAGCACAACCATTGCTGGAACCCATTGCTGAAGTAACTGAGGAGCAGTAGTCCACTGCCACTGCTTCAGGGCTGACAGGGAGGCTGTGGGAAGTTCTGTGGAGTGGAGAGTTAGGATTTGAGGGCAGGATGGAGACAGTGGTTTCTAGACTCTGCCCTGAGGGTACCATCATCATCCAGTAAACTCAAATATTTATAGGACTTAATTGAAATTCTATGTAAACTAACCAAATTTTGACTGTCTTCAACGACGAATATTTTTATTAGTCCTGTGTTCTAGTAAAGAAGGGAAAAAAAATACCATTGCAGATTTTAATTTCCAGTGACAGTAATGCTAGTCTGAAATCTTGGCCTGGAATCAGTTGGAAAATTTGACAGAATGAGATGTTTGAATAGTTCATCACCAGACCTTCCTTTTTTTTCCTGCTGCCTCAGGGTTTTTGTGTGTTTCAAGAATTATCCCCTACCTTCCTTCTGGCTCTCTTACTGCCAAAGTGCATAGTTTCCTTCCTAACATCTTGTTTTCTAAATTTACCAACTCAGACAATTCCCAATTTCCCAACAAAAGTTGCATTTTTGTTTTCAGGGTCCTTCCTCCCACCCTATACACATTCTGCTGCTGTACACACTCTGAGAACAAGACAAATTCAGAGGAAGA
This sequence comes from Scolopax mira, assembly GCA_004320125.1. NCBI lineage: Eukaryota > Metazoa > Chordata > Aves > Charadriiformes > Scolopacidae > Scolopax > Scolopax mira. The sequence goes on from BJBW01003936.1 coordinate 11,283, forward strand.
ATAAGACTGCTCTGCTTATCAAAGGTTGTAACATTTTCCATAACAAAATATGTTACTTGACAATTTTCTTTCCTTTGCATCTTATATTTTTAGTAAGAAATTTTGTAAAAATGGTGTAAGAGATACAATTATAAGAGATACAATTTAAGTGTTGTCTTTATACAACTTATAGCAACACCTCAATACACTCCATTAGGATTAAAACACAATTTTTCTCCCCCCATGTACTTTTTATTACTCAGATGGCAAAAATGTCTTGGATTATTTTTGCTCATTCTCTTGTCTAAAGCTTTAGTAATTGGTCATAGGTCCTTCTTTTCCGTATGTTATATCCCTCACTGCACAATAGAAAAGGTTATTCTAAGTCAAAAGTATAAAAAATATTAAAAGTATAGAACATAGGGTTCTTATATTTTTTGTTTTGAAAGTACAAGTATCAAATATGAATCTATACAAATAGAAACATGAAAATGTAGATACATAAATGAAAAGTAGTTGAAAGTGGAAAATAATAACAGTAGATCTTATCTTAAGCTCAATTTTTAGATGATAATTCTGATTATCTACTTTAATACGCCACTTTAACACACCACTTTAACAAGCATGTTGAGTATATATTTTTGTTTCTTTTTCCTTACTTTTTCTTAAAATTCAAGTATTAGAATTTATGGAGGCACTCCCCCTTAAGCAGTGGCATAAAATGAGTCTTGTCACTGAAGTACCAGATTTATAAAGGTACCTGACTTTTAATTTAGTTAAAAAAAAACAACAACAAACCCCCCACATTTCTTCATATATCTTAATCTTTCTGTTACAAAACAGACACAATCTTTGTAACACACATATACACTGTGATACATACAAATCACATCATTACATCTGAGTGTACAGAAATTATAAATTTAAAGTACAAACAGAATAACTGCTATCTGATCTCTCAGGGACCAAGTCCTGCTGAAATGAGTAGGAAGATAAGATATCCATTAACTGGATATTCCATATTCCCTAAATTATGACACTAAACTAAACTAACAATAAAAATTACTGAAAATTTACCCATTCCTTAGACTTCAGCCTTTAGCCTTTGCTCTGAGTGTCTCCTATTTTTCAGTGAAAACATTTCAAAGGTTTGGGTTTGTTTCAAAGAACAAATGTTACAGAATAAGGCCAGGTTCCTCTCAGCCTTACCTGCAATGATACTTTGGGTACTTTCAGAGATCTAAGTTAAGAAGATTTCAAATGAGAAAAATAATTAAATATAGTTAATCCCCTACCAAATGTTTCTCTTGCCAAGTTACACTTGGCTTTGGCAGAGGGGATAGGACTAATCTTTACTTTCATTCTAGTTCAGCTGTTCAACCTCCAGACTACTAACATCTAACAGGCATTCAGCACCAAACTTTCTGACTCTTTTAAAATGTGATGATGACCTCTTACAAGAAAAGGGCAAAATTTGGCTTGTCTTTAAATCTCTTTCTTGCAGAAAATCATCCTGAAATAGTGTATGTTCAATGAAACAGTATTTCAAGAGTATTTATGGCACCTTGCTGGAGTTCACTGGATTCAGCAGAACAGGAGTGCTTTTTTTCACCTTCTTTACTTTATGGAAAGCCTTGGTTGATCCTTTAGCACAGCATGGTTTGCTGCTTTTCAGCTGCCAGGCAACAATAACTTCTCATCATGATTACAAATCTTCCTGCGGACAGATGGGCCTAATCCCAGCGCTCCATCAATTTAGTAATCTATTCCAATCAGGACTTGATGGCCATCTGTAACCAAGTGAGAAATATTCAAGATAGGTCAAAAACTGGGAGGCTTTCAGAAAAGCTTTGTGCTGTTACACACAAACAATCATGCTAACAGGAAAGAAGTAAAAAGGGAAAAAAAGGGGAAAAAATAACCCAAGGAAACTCCTCCTATGCCCTCAGTACTTAATAAATAAGTCTTTTTTACCTTTACTATTAATGATTATGGCTGGGAAGACTGAGTAAAACTTTTCAACTTCTTGAGTTAAAAGGGACAAGCAGAACTACATGTAAGCGGTGTCAAATTCAGATAAATACACTGGGTTGAAAAAACATAGAGAGGAAGAACAAAAATCTGAAATATTTTGGAGAGATTTCTCATTTCCAAGTACCACGAATAAAATTATTTTCTATTCAGATTGAAGAGGACATTTTTTGAAGCACAGAAAATTTCATTTTAGTGAGGTAGAGATGGAAATACAGTGTTTTGAGTTGCCTGGAGATGACTTCTGCATTCTTCCTTTTGTATTTCAAGCAAAATAATCCATAATAGTTTTACACACATTGCCATTAACAACAGTGAAGTGCATACATATTCACGTACATTTAATTTCTAGCATCTGCCTCTTAACTCTGTCCCTGGCTTTGAAAAAAGTTCTGTTTCCATGCACTATCCTGCCCATGAAGTTTTGTTGATTTCATGGGGAATTTGTGGTCAAACAGGTCTGTTTGTGAAATCACACCCAACTGTATTGCAATCACCGTCTGCCAAGAGTGAGTGTTGTGCGCTTTTTGTGTAATGAATGCTGAATTAAAGAAGCTTTTAAAAATACAGGACATAACTATTCCTTTGGTGTATATTAGAACGAGCAAGAGCAATAGCAAAGTTTTTTGGGTTTTTTGTTTTTGTTTTTTTTTTCTTTTAAATATTTAACTAGAAAAGGTCACTGGCACAGAAAGCAAAACCAGACATTTTTATGTTTGAAGGGGAATAAAGTTATTCAATATTTGGTCCTCTTTCCAAGTTTTTCTAGTGTTTTTAGCTCACCTTGCTTCATGTGATTTAACTCTGTGTGAAAATCCTTAAGAGATATTCTAAATAGTTACAGAGAAATAAGTTAAATAAATGATTATACAAGGGGGAGAAGTTGTGTGAGAGAAAATAATTTTGTGATATTACTTTAAGACTGTTACAGTTTTTGTACACTCTTTGGAGTCCTTTTCTTTCAACAGTTCTCTCTAGCTAAAAGAATTAAATGAAATCTCCTTAATCTTTCCAGCCTCTTTGGCCATAGGGCCAAACTGTTGATCTGAAAGTTTTACCTTTGATTTCATGGACCATGTTTATGAATGATTTTAATATAAAGGTTAATAATGGACATAGAAACTTAATGTTTCCTATTGTCCTTCTGGTGCTGTAAATCAATGAATATCTTTTGGCAATTTGGTTAGTGTGTAAAATTTCTTGAAATAAGCAAGGAAGCGAACATTTGTTTTTCCTAAACTTTCAGCAATGTAATGAATATGATCTGGGGAGCTTTTAGTAAATACAAATATTTAGAGCAAACAATGGTAGCAATTTTGAAACATGATTTGTATTAACATGGTACTTCTGAGCATTTCCTCCCAAATCCCTTGCAACATAACCACATCAAACTACAATTCTATGTCTTCCTTGGGTCACTTCTTAGCCTGAAGCTTTTTGAATATGTTCTCTGGTTTATCTCAGGTTTTACAATCTTATTGCATCTGTGTATGGCTGAATTCCCCATTGAGCATTAATACATGTTAAAACAGAGCGTGAAAAAAGTAAAAGGAAATGACTGTCTTTAATAAATATAAAAGACGCCTTTTCCTTCTCTAATTTTAAATTCAAGGGTACCTCCACATCAATAGATTCAAAAACAGAGAAACACACAATAACAGGTCTGGTTATACGGTTTGTTAAACACAAAATAGAGCTGTACAGAGCTGTTTCTGTCATGACTAGAAAAGTAATAGCATGTTTAGAAAAGAACACGATTTAATGAAGATACATCTGATGCAGGGAAGAAAAGGAAAGAAATTCTTCTATCTAGGCCGTCATAGCAGACTGCATGAATGCATTCATGCTCATTTTATGCAGGCTGCAGGGGGAAAAGTAGCCAAGATCTAATTAATTTTACAAGCTTGCTGCAAGCAGAAATTTCTTCTCTGTTAGACCCTGACCATTATGTTCACTGACCTTCACTCTACAAAGATCTTACCCCAAGAAAATATTCTGTGGGGATTCTGGTTTGTGTTTCTTTATTCAGAGTGAGATTTGAGATAACTTGCACTCTGTTTGGATCCAGCTTTCTGGGAAACTGGAAAAGCTTTCTGAGAATGTAAAAGAGGAAGAGGAAAGAGAAAATCTAGTTAGAAATCACAGACATATGCAACACACTAATAATTTCTAAATGTTGTGATGTTGTAACTCTAAAATATGCACTGATGATTTGGTCACGCACCATCCAGTTCTTCATTGTATCTCAGTAGAGTCCAGAGAAGCAAAAATATTAACAAAACTTATTCCTTTTAGTGTAAAAACACACACTATTGTCTACAAATCAGTTTGTGCCACGTACAGTCTTTGTGCCTTTTTAAAATATTTGGGTGGCAGAGGAAGTGTAGTCTGGAAAATGTCGAGAGCAAGGAAGGTCTTCATAATAGGAGTGTGATAAGAAAAGACAGCTGATAGCAATGGTATATCAGAAACTTCAAAGGTTTATGCCTTAGTAAAGACATTTCCCACTGTCTTTTCTTGCTTACCAGCACTGCCTCTTGCATCCCCAGGCAGAGTAACTGATCTGAGCTTAAATACATTGGTGAGCTGGGCAAATAGTAGTTTGAAATCAAAGGAATAAAGGTGGTTTTACAAGAGGAGCTATTATTTTCCTGTCCATTGTAAAGGGCCAGTACAGGAGGTGTGCTGCTTGAGTTGTTAAATCTAAGTGGAGGGCAAGTTAAAAATATGTGTTTATTGAATTCTCAGCTATGTGTAAAGCTTTCCATTGATACTTATGAAACATCTTTACTCCTTGGATATAACTATTGTCAGGTTTCAAAAACATGAATATGAATATGAGTACATTTTGTATTTTTTACTTGTTGGAAGTTATTTTAAAGTCTATTTTAAATATTTTAATTTTGACTTAATTTTCATAGATCTGTGGAACTTTTAAAAACTTTGTAAAAAAAGAAGAGAAAAAAACCAGAAGTACCATTTTTGACATTTAACTGTAAAATATACCATTTGAGTCAAAACTACATATACTGTGTGTCACAAATATTGAATTGTCTTTTGTCCTCTTATTTGCATTACACCTCAAAGCCTAACAGAAGACAATTTTTTCCTTTTTTTTTTTTGGTGCATTTTTCTTTGTCTCAGCCTTGCCTGTAGCTACTAGACCCTAGTGTCTCTTCCCATGGACACAAGCTCTTCACTCAATAAACTTGCTTATCAATGTGATGATAAGATATTAGGGTGAACCCCAATTTATTTACTAAAACACATCTTTTATTTATATAGAAAGTTTAATTGTCAAAAGGGTTACTGAGGAGTGGAAAGGATGCTTTTCAAAGGATATCTTTACTAAAGAAACAGTCACTGATTTGAGATGAACTAAGTTTTCTGAAGGCTGCATGAACAATTGCAAAATGTCCTGATGGAAGAATTGCATAAACAATTTGTATTTAAAAGCCTGGACAGTTACTTTTAATCTAATATAAGGCCTGTTCTGCTTCAAAATAAATGCTTGTTAAGAGGGCTGTGATTTCAAGGGCAGTCTGAAGCAGGCATTAACATCTTCTTCCTCCTGTGATGCTAAAACCAAGTACCTCCCTTCAGTGAGAGAAGCTATTGGATTTAGGAAATAAAAGGGTGGTCTCAGTGTGCAAAGGTATTAAAGCTATTATTTTACTTCCTTCAGGCACAATTTATGAAGAATGACACAATGAAAAATATGCTTATCTATAAATTTATCTAAGTGTAATTAAATTGGTTAATGGGACATATATAATATACCCCTTTCAAAAAATATTGATGATTTATGCTTAAAATTGTGGTTCTACAAGGTATTTTGATCATAGGATCACAAATGAATGGATCTACATTCCATTTGCCATTGGCATCCAATGGGAAAAATTGTCATGAATAATTGACTCTCTCTAGGCATTTCAAGAGATTGGTAGGAATTTCTTACATTAGAATCATAGATTCTGATTTCACAATTGGCCCACATTTTTTTCAGTCATTTCTTTGGATTACTTAGGATGTGTACAGGTTGAGTAAAGCAATTTTGAAAAATCTAATCCCATCTGTACATCATCAGGGAATCTGTAACAAGGTTACAGTGACAAAACATTTTGGTGCTGGAATACAAATTGATGTGTAACTCCAAAAATAATATAGAGAACTTCGCAAATAACCATGTGGTTTTTTTCACAGATTTTTCAAAAATAAGCTAGTTAAAATGATCATGTTTTTATCCTAAGTATGTGCCTTTTAAAAGTAAAAGTCTAATTTCTATATGAAAGGTAAGTGAGGATTTATGCACGTGATGTCAGAATGATTTCTTAGGTATGGATGTGTGGTGGTTTGGCCTCAGAGGGCTACAAAGAGCCATGTGGACATTCTCAGTCCCTCCTGCACCCTCCAACCCCTGACCGCTGTGGGGAGAATCAGAAGAAAAAGGAAAAACTCGTGGGTTGTGACAAAGACAGTTCAGCAGAAAAACAAAGGGAACAAGAAAACAACAACAGAGGAATATACAAACGTGGTTATGATATCATCCCACACAGGATGCCCAGCCCACTCTCAAGCAGGGGATTTCTTGCCCACCCCTTACCTGGACAACTCCCATGTACTGACTGGGCATGGATCACTAGAGATGGAATACCTGTGTCCCTGCTAGATCCTGGGAAGAACTAACCCTATCCCCACCGCTACCAGGTCAGGGTGATCTATGACATAAACTTGGCAAGCAGAATTATTAATTAGCTATATTCATTAAACTTAGAGTAAATCTTTGAGGTGTATCTATAAATATCTATAAAGCATACTTAAAAAAAAAATAATTACATTATTAAACCAGCAAAGACTGGGAGGCCTGTCAGTGTATTTATCTGGGATCAGCCTGAGATTTGCCTTTAAATTTCCAGTAGGCAGCAAGAACATCTTTGCAAAGACAGTTTTCTAAGTAATTAATTTAGCCCAAAGACCCTCCATTAAAGAGCATTCTGTTCACTATGTATGACATTCATTACAGCCAAACTCTGTATTTTTTTCAAAAATATGTACAAAACATGTCTCTGGCTGAGCCTGCACTATGTAAGGTTATTTAAATTTAATGCTGTCCTTGTGCTTTCTTTCTGTGGGCCTCAGTTACTTAGTTTCTCTACATATAAAGAAATGGCTAAAAATATAAAATGGCTAAGGGCTACTCTTAATGTCGTACAATTTCCAATTCTTCTTGATTTTCCTGTAGATATTTTTAAATGGTGTTTATGGATTTGTCTGCATAAAGAGTTTTGGTTTTTTCATGGTGGAGTAGATAAATCAGAACAACATAAATATGTCTGTGCATAATTCCCAACTAATTACCTTAACCTGAAAAAAACAACCCTCTACAGCTTGTTTTGTGTAATTGAGTACGTGGCTGGAGAAACCTTATAACAGCAAAGCCTGAGAGGCCTCTCAATGTATTTATCTTATTTTTTTTTATTTACATTATCTAATATTTTTTGAAAGCTGTCAGACTTAAGCGCAAATGTGTATTGAATATATTTCAGGACAAAATCCAGAGTAGGCTTTATGAACACAGAGTCTGTATTCTCTCAGCCATTATTTGTATAAAGCTCCCCATATTGTATTTAGCTGTGTGTGCCTGGGTATTCTGAGAATGCAGAGTAGCACTACTTATGTCTAACCTCTGCTTGCAAGAGTCATCTCTAGTAGGCAGCATGCATCATAAGCACATGTCTACACTCTGGATGTGTGTGGCACAGTTTCACACCAAAAAGTCATGTGGATACACCGGCACAGTTTAGGTTTAGGGCATGGCAGTTTTGACAAACCTCTGACTGGTGACGGCTGCACGAGAAAGCTTTCAATAAGTTCTGGCCTGTTCAGTATCAAAAAATGAGTGATGATGGTATTTCTGTTTCTGTAGCTTTACTCTAATTCTAGTAACGATTTTAGGATCTAAATATATTTTTGTTTGTTTGACAGCATACTTAAAATGCTTTCTGCAAAATCTGAGGACAGCTAGAAACCTTTTTTTTTTTCAATTTAAGTTTTATTCTTAAAAATTTGTAACAATGTGATAGATTCCTACTCAAGCCCTTGTACTTCTAGTGTGAAACAAGGCAGGAACTCTATCAAATGTGATCTCCCTGGTGTTGGGGGGAGGGGAGAGAGGTTTACAGATGAGTAATTCCCTGTACTTGTTTTGTATCTTAACTTTTCATAAGGTTCTCATTACTGACAAACATTAGCAGTGAGCAAGTGCTCTAATCACATTTAACATCTGCTGTACATTTAGTTGCATATAGAATTTAGCAGCTCCAGAGGCATAGAGGATGTTAGATTTTTTCCTCGTACGCTCATTATTGACATTTGGCTTGAGCTACATTATAAAATCAGTGTTGAGTATGGGTCTGTTGGTCTTAGCTCAGTCTCTCATGAATTGTAAGCATGTCTTGAATAATAAGGGGGTAGTAAAGTATAAGCCGTGTGTTCAGAAATGAATTGCATAACAGCCATCTGAAACAGCAACATTTCTATGCAGGCAGCACAGACAGAGCAAAGTACATTGCAGGCTGCCACACTTATTGTTATTGCTAAATGGCTGTAATTAATTTAGAAGAATGTTGACCCTACAGGATGATTCAGTATAACATGGCAGTGGCTGTTACACATGAATGAACTTGTGTATCAGATATATTACTGTATAATTGTCCTTTTTTCTTGTAATAAAATCAGGAGATGTGACATCATTTATGAAGATGCTTTAGCAGAGGCACTGCTGAAAAGCCTTGTCTGTATGAAAGACATTATTTGCCTTAGGAAAAGGTCATTTCTCTCTATAAAATATACATTGTATGTGGGATTCTACAGCTGTGTAAAAAGAGTAAAAACTGTGACATAACATTCTTTTTTAAGTTCTAACTACTTCTGCATGTAATCTTTAGGCTATAGATATGTAAGCATTAACTACATAATTAAGGGTTCTTTGAGATATGCAACTGAAAGAGAAATAAAACCTAGCATTCATGTGCAAACATTTAATTTTTTCTGACACGGTATAGTATTTAAACAGAGTCTCTGATTGTGCTTGGATATGTACACGCACAGTGATATTGGTTTGTGTGGCAAGATACATTTTGCTTTCTTGCTCGATGTCTCTGTTACATGTGCCTTGTTTAATTAGGTATGGCTAATGATTATCTGTGCTAGTCTATGCCTTGAATTTAAATTGAGCAACCAGGCCGGTCATTTCCTAATGATTCCATTAATGCTATTTTAAATTCAAGATATTATTGTATTCGTGTATGAAAATGCTTGAAGAAGTATTATGATTAAATCTACTACTATCCTATTAAAAAATCTGAAAAAATAAGTATGTGTATTAAAGGTGGCAGAGATAGATGAGATTAGCTTAGCTTTTTGCTTGACAGCATTTTCCCACGACATATGTTCAGTGCTATCAGGGCTATTACAGAGAGCACTGACTAATCAGGGAGACAGATTCACAAACAGTGACTGCAACACATGGTGGCCTCTCAGTGTTAAAAAGGACCATCGCAGTCATTTGTAAACATGGTCAGATAATGTGAGTATTTATCATTTTGATTGCTTCAGCCGTGGTCATCAAACCCAGAGATCTTTTGCTTGCTACTTCAACGGTTTGGAAAAGAAAAGATCTTGTAATGTTCGTTGATGCACAAAAGAAGTGAGGGAAAAATCTGTCAGCTTTGTAAGGGGCTAATCTTGATTAAGTCTATTAAAAGCATTACTTTTAAAAGTAATCAGTAATTGTGGTTTTAATGACAAGCTGATGCCAATTATGGCTGGCTATTTTAAGCCATGTTAACACCAAACCTCTTGCTTATCAAATGCTGTGACTATGTGAAGAAGTCAAGTAAATCTGATTGAGGGGAGAAGCAGCTGACGTTCTGCGTGACCGATGTAGCCAGTCATAAGTGCTCTGCTGACCTAATTTTACAGCTGCTCAGAGAAGACATTTGTAAATGGGCTTGTGATTGGATCTACAGCAGTCACATGCAGTAAATACATTATCTGTTATTGTGAGAGATTTCTGTGGTATGTGCACAAGCTGTTACAATCAGTCATAACACTATTTAGTGGAGGAGCCAAAAGCTTATGTCAGGGCAGACAGCAATAATTTAAGTTACAGACATCAGTGTTTTTTATTAATCTTGAGGTCATGTCTTTCCAGAAAGTCAAGCTAGGAATAGCAAGCACTATGAGATTTGCAGGACAAAGTGGTGAATTTACTTTACATTTTTGATAGTGATGGATTTTATGAAAAATAGGTAACTTTTTTTTCCCTCCACTCTAGTTTTCCATTAACTTTCTTGAAAAGGTTCCATAGCAGGTCAGTTTGTTACTTACTTCCCAAGCACAGGTTACCATGGGAGTTATTTTTCCAGTTTCAGATTCCCTGACAAGTGCAGTACAGATGGAAATTTAAAAAGTCATTGACCACTTAGGCAAAACCTTTTACCAATGAATATTTTTTTCTAGTGCCAGTTTACTGGTGTACAATGCATATTAGCTTTAAAAGCCTTAAGCAGTAGGATCCCATCCATTTCCTATCCAGAGACATGGGTCTTGTCTTGCCTGTACTGGAGTTAGGAGCAATATTCTAATGATATCAGACGAGGTAAACTATGTCCCAGTTTAGCCCAAGAGACCTTTCTCTCACAGGATATTCCTGATATTCACCATAAATTTATTCCTCAATTTCTATTTTTTTATATATATTTTTAATATATTTTATATATTTTTTTTAATTCCTGTCAGTGTGTAAAAGGTATTAGGACAATGCCTTAGTAACACACTTTAACTTATGTTTACTTGGTCAAGCAGTTGGACTATATCTTTGTAGGTCTTTTGCTATTGAAACAGTATAGATTAGTCTAGTCTGTGCTTCATACTCTTTCTATTATGTTTTATTGTTCTGATACTTTCAATAATCTAACAAGTAGTGATTCTTGTCATCACATATACCTTAGACTGCAACATACAAAGGCTTTGCTTTATTTTGTGATAAAATTTGCATGTGCATATTTTAAAACATAGTTTACATTTGGTGGTCAGTAATCTTCCATAAGCCTGGACTTAGGGGGTTTTCTGAAATTGTTTTTTACAATTCATGAAAAAAAAAAACAAAAAACTTTCTAAAGAAAGGTTAGTGCAGAGTAATATTTTAAACAGATTTTATTATTAATTTTAACCTAAGAAAAAGGTTTCCTTATGGAAAATAACCACATCTCATGCCCCTCACCCTCCCACTATGCCCCACTGAGAAGAACCATGCTCTAGTTCCCCAGCATCCCCATGTAGGCACTGAGGGCTTTGTTAGGTGCCCTCAGAGCTGCCTGCTCTCCAGGCTGAGCCAGCCCTGGTCCTCCAGCCTCTTCTTGTAGGCTGAATGGTCCAGCCCTGACCACCTCATTTGCCTTCTCAGCATACTCTGTTTTTCTGATATTTTTTTCTGTGCTGAGGAGTCCAAAACTGGACACAGTGTCTACATGATAGTGCTGAACATTTTAGAAAAAATCCCAGAACTTTGTTAGCTGAAAGATAATCCTAAATATTACAGGAGGATCTACCCTGTAACACTCACTAATGAAGAGGTGCTTTGAATATAATGTGTTAGTCAGTGCTAACTTATTGTCTGTATTCTTGGGTGAAAATGGAGTCCAGGTCAAAGCACAGAATTTTGTCATAGCAATGCAATTCAATGATGGAGTCCATGTGAGATGGATACCTGACAACCAGAGATAAGTTGGAAAACTGCTCTGAAGGAAAGACTGTATACACTTCTCCAGACCTCCAAAACTGAGAAGAAATTCTGATCTGAGCTCATTTGCTTTGGATGTGACACTTCTGCTTAATTCTATTGGGAGGTGTGATTGAGTAGTGAACGGATGATGTTTTATACCCAGAGTCGTATTGCTCAGCTGAATTATTCTACTGGGCTAGTGAAAAATGAAATGAACCCTAATGTATGTTCTGGCCTTAAAACTTCTTTCTTCTAACTCCTTTGGCCTATGAAAGACACGCATATACTCAAGATACCAGGTGTATGTGCTAAATGATCTCAGGTGATGGCATTGGGAACTGCAAATGTTACATTTATAATGTATGCAATTTTTATTTCTTAATCTTTAAAAGATTTCTTAAATCCTTGAAAGATTATAGAAATCTTTCTGTACTCTTTAAACAAACCTTTGTGCATGGAGTGATTAAAAACATGGCAAAGGCTTCCAAATATCCCATGTTTTCCCAGCTGTAGCTGATCTCTCTATGTTTTAATGTAAGTTTTTGTATGTAAGTATTTAATAAGAAAGTACATTTAATTTCAGTACTTTTTAATCCTCATGCTGATCTTTGCAAGCAGGTCTTATTTGTTCTTTTCAACTTAAGGCATTTGTGTGCATGTGTATGCATATAGTGCAGAGGATGTATAGCAACTGATTTTATAATTCAACACACTTTCTTTTTTTTTTGAAATATGCAGATTTTACCAGTCACACAAAGCATGTTGTACCAAAATTACTTTCGTGTATAGTTTCAAAGCTGAAATTGACTCTACTGGATACACTGGGAAATTAATTTTTAAAGCACAAAAAGTTGGCATAAATATTTGACTGAACGTCAGGGACCCTTTCTCTTAAATAGAAAAGGCTTTTGCAATTTCTTTTACTAACAGATTAAAATCCATTAAAGCCTAAGATGTGACTTTTTTTCCCCTAATTCTAATTTTTGAACCTCATATATATGTCTCTGCACTCCAATACAGTTGCTTCATTTCAGAATGACCCTTTCTTTCTCTGAATTAAATCAGATTCATGTTGTTAAAATGTTTTATTTTCCATATGTTTCCTTTATCAGTCCCTGTGAGTTAAAGTACTCTGGTCTGCTTCATTATATTGTGCCTTACTCATAGTTATATATGAAAAGGCAGCACAATGGTGAAAATTGCAAAGATTTTAGAAAACTTTTTTTTATTCTGTAGAAGAATGCATGTGGTCTACATGAGAGTTCATTCAAGCCTAAAACCTGGAAAGAGAAAAATTGTAACTAAAACGTGGCCACCAGTCATATTGTGCTTTTAAAGTAATGAAAGTGACTGACATTTGGTACATATACAGGGGTGTAAAACAAATTTTCTTCTGTAAAAGTAAAAGGAGATACTTCCTATTTGACCTACAGGAGAGTTTCCTTTAAATTCTTCACTTCAATATGATTTCTGTAGTATTTCAATGGATGGGATATACTGTCTATAGGGTAGGAGCAGTTGCATATAACTTGCAAAATCATTAATAATATTGCTTAGTGAAATTTTCTAAGTAAACATCTTCCTGCATGCAAACAGCCGGAAGACAGACTAATAGCATCAATCAATTTAGGTTTACTTGAAGTGTAACTGGAATGCCCTGTAGGGCTCATTGATATTGTTCAGCTTTGGGTCTTTTCCAGCATCAGCATCTGCACATTTACACTTGGTGCTGTTTTGCTGCAATGATTCCCTCTAGAAAAGATACGGTTTTATTATGAAATTATATGGAATTAGGTAGAATTTGGATTTCCTGTTGTGTCAGACTTGAAACATGTGTAGTGAGTTTTTAAAGTTTCTACAGAGTGTAAGCTTTCCTCATTTTCTCCTCCAGAGCTACTGCAGTCAAGTGAGAGATACAATATGTGGATCTAGATCTCAGTTTGTTTTGGCACCTGGTTCCTTCCTACTGCTACTATAAAGAAAAGCCTTTTGTGGCTTTACTGGGAGTTTTGCTTACATATCAAATGTGGGATAGTCCTGTCCTGTCACTACAAATATTAGTACACCAATAGAGATGTAAACCCCATAGTTACCTTAACTTGAAACACAAATTGAAACTGTTTGGATAGAATCCTCGCCAAATCCTGTTTCTATTTCATTATATCGTACAACAAATAAGTGGAAATCAGTTCATCACTTAGTAAATGGAGGAAACATGTCACTGTGGGAGAATTTTATTCTTACTTACAGACTTCTAAGTTATAATGAATAACTTGAGATACAGTGAAAAATTTCTAAATAGCAGATGTACTTTCAACAAGAAGCCTAATTCATGCCATTTTCAGATTCTTCGTTTTCTCACTTTATAAAAAAAAAAAGATGTATTATTATAAAGTTCACTATTTCCAGATTTCTGGTGTTGTCGTTATGAAGGCATAGTCATGATGGGGGAGGATGTTACGAATTCCATTGTTAATCATGAAGAATGTGAAGTAACATTATTAATTTTTGCCAGTCCCTTTAAAAGGTTTTCCATTTCTTCCCAGTTTAAAAGCTTTTCCTTTATTTCAGACCACAAAATATAGTCTTTGCTCTTGAGAGGACTGGGCTCTGACCAAGGACTTTGCAAATGACAGCCTGAAAAATACCTCTGTTCAAGTCCTTCATGAGGAGATTATTAGTACCACCGAGTGATCCTGTGCTTGGAGGGCTCTCCACAGAGAACTCCGTAGAATAGGTAATTCTTTTTTTAGTTGCTATTCTGGATTTTCAGAGATTATCTCTGAATAAATTTCCATATTGTCGTAATATATTCAATACAGGGATTTTAACCCAATTTATCACTGAATATCACTGAAATTTTTGGAGTTGGA
>BJBW01003936.1:33228-117233 GCA_004320125.1 Scolopax mira
TGATGATACCAAACTGGGAGGGGTGGCTGACACCCCGGAAGGCCATGCTGCCATCCAGTGAGATCTGGACAGACTGGAGAGCTGGGCAAGGAAGAACCTCATGAGGTTCAACAGGGAAAGATGTAGGGTCCTAGGGTCCTGCACCTGGGGAAGAAGGTCAGGCACCAATACAGGTTAGGCGTGGATGTGCTGGAGACAAGCTTCGAAGAGAAAGATCTGGAGGTCCTGGTAGACAGCAAAATGACAATGAGCAAGTGTTCTGGTGGCCAGGAAGGCCAAAGGAATCCTGGGCCTGCATAAGGAAGAGCGTGGCTAGTAGTTCAAGGGAAGTCATTCTGCCCCTCTACTCGGCACTGGTGAGGCCACAACTGGAATACTGCATCCAGTTCTGGATGGAGGACAAGGAGCTGCTGGAGAGAGTCCAGAGAAGGGCAACAAAGATGATTCAAGTATTGGAGCATCTCCTTTATGAGGAAAGGCTGAGAAAGCTGGAACTCTTTAGCCTGGCGAAGAGAAGGTTGAGGGGAGACCTTATTAATGCCTATAAGTATCTCAAGGGTGGTTTGAAGGAGGAGGGAACCAGACTCTTTTCAGTGGTTGCCAGTGAGAGGACGAGGGGTAACAGGCATAAGTTGGAACATAGGAAATTCCACTCAAATATGAGAAAAGTGACGGAGCCCTGGAACGGGCTGCCCAGGGAGGTTGTGGAGTCCCCTTCTTTGGAGGCTTTCAAGACCCACCTGGATGCAGTGCTGAGTGACATGCTCTAGCTCTGGACAATCCTGCTTCAGCAGGGGAGTTGGACTAGATGATCTCTACGGTTCCTTCCAACTCTAAAAAATTCAGTGGAATTCAGTGAAATTCAGATAAATGTAATTCCTCTTAAGTGAATTTAAAAAGCAGCCAAAGCCCAAACACCATTAATTGTAATTTTAAGGGCAAGGTGTGTTTTACAGAAACTGAAAAAAAAAAAAATGTTATGAAATGTTTCGCTACCTGCACATCAAATATTACACTTAATTAATATGCTGAAAAGAGTTTTGGTGCCTCATCCCAGCTTCCTTATTCAGTTTCCCTTTCTGTTGATAGACTGAAAAAAAGGGCAAGAAGTTTTCTAGACTTGTACAAAATCTTAGTCAGACACAGCCAATATTGCAGGATTTTCAAGTGCTTGTCTTTCTGATGCAAATTCAATATCCCACAGTAGCTGTTTAATTCTAACCATTTTCAGAGATTGCTTTTGAGTGTGACTGTCTCAGTAATCTAAATATATTTTCATTCAGCACTATCAGTTGGAAACAATGGATGAGTTTGCTTTTCCCTTTTATACAGCTGCATCCGTGATAACAGAAATTTGGCTAGTTCCAGAAGAGTGCAAGAAATAGTGTCTATCTAATCTAATATATTATAATAAATACAATATTTTTTTGTACACATTACAATATGCATGAATAAGATGGTTCTTGGTATTGGACTACAAATTGGGTGACACTGCTTATTCTGTGGTCACAGTAATTTTCATTTCTTTCTAAAAGTGTATATAGGGTGAGTCAGAATCCTGAACACAATCTAGTTTCAGCCAGGTTCATTTAGAAATTTTCCTCATCTCATTTTGAAAAAGATCAGATTTTTTTCCAAGTCTAGCCAGAAGAACAATTTGATATTAGAGATATTGATATTGATATTAGAAACAAGGGCACAGAGGTATCCAGTCATTCAAAGTATACTGGTATTAGATTAATTTTGCTTCCTTTGCTTCTCCTTTTTGAAACAGAGCATCAGAACAAGAAGGCTTTCTTCATATTTCCTAATGATTAACCATTTTCTTTTATTGGTTTGACTAAGAGTTGCTCTTGACAGAACTAATCCATGCTCAGAACTTGGTTAGTACCACTTAATTCTTCCTTTTTCTGCCTTGGTAAGTTATTCTCATTCCACTCAACTTACTTTCTGCAGAGAGCAACCCCCCTTGCCATTGTTTCAGCATCTGGCTTTGTTGCCTAGAAAACATTTTTTTGTGAGAACTCACTATAAGCTGAAACTGATCCTACAGTAATGGAATAATTCTGTTTTCATGAATGATTTAGCCTGTGACTGCATTTCATACAGCTTTATGACAAGGCAAAAGCATTACTTGTTTCAAATGGTATGACAAAACAGGCAAAATAACATTAGCAATCTTTTTTTCTTTTTTTTTGCATGATGTTACAATGAAAGCATATTTGGTTCAAAATGTTTGGTTTTTAGTTTCAAAAAGTTTCAAGTTAGGTCCACTTCTAAAACAGTCTTACCATGGCAAAACAAAGCAGAACTTCCTTGCATTCCATCATGTGGAGTTCTTATTTAAGAGTCTCTGATCCTACCCTGTTCCAAAAAGCAACCTGAGAAGAGAAGCATATTCAAAGATAACATGATTAATTAAACAAGCAGATAGCTGTGCATGGTGAAACATGCACTATAAAAGCTTACACGTGTGATGAGATGGGCGCCAGGACAGTAGCACAAATATCAGTTGATGTGGTGAAGAAAAACTTTACCACCTTTATTGTCACCTTAACTATGATTATTTTTCCCAACGTACAAACACAGTGTATCTGCAGGTCTGGCAGCTGGTTTTGGTTTTGTTAGTATGGGTTTTTAAAGGAATCTTGTGAGAAGGAACTTTATGAGTACAGAGAAGAAGAAACTTCTCTGCGAAATGACGGTGTTGAGCTGTTCCTCTTTTTATTTTTTTTCAGTAACAGTAAGGTGGAAAAAGGCACTGTGTCCTTTCGTGGGGTAAATTAGCATTCATGTTGGTTGATCTTTCATTCTATTGGACTTTGTTCTTGACAACATAATTCTGATCACTTGCAGTGATGTGCGCATGCGGATGTGCATTGAAAGTATTATTTGGCCTGAATAACTATTCAAAATTTCAAATAAAATGAGACGTTTTTCTTGGGAGGAAAAAATGATGATAGTCAGCAATTCTGCAGATGCAGCCAAGTTCTATTGAAAAGAAACCCAAAGTAAAAAAATCCTGTTTCTTGAAAAAAGAAGAAATCAATAAGTTAAAGTGTTTTGCTCAGCATTTCATCCTAGACTTCTTTATCTCCAAACCCATCCTCAAATAGAGTTTCTACGCTCTGCTTGGTCTTTTAGCCCTGTAGTATACCTGCATAATTCAGTTTTTTCATCATGGTGCATCACTCTCTGACTTGGAATAGATGACTCTTTCTCCACCATTGTATCACAACAGTGGCCAAAGAAACTTATTTCTATAGCAGTATTATTATTTCTTTGTTCGAGTGTTTTGTTTAACACTGAAATACTTTGTCTATTTCAAAATTAGATGAGGAAAAATTTTAAATTAATTGTACCTTCAGTCTGAAAATAGTATTATTCTTTCAAAAAGTAAAATGCAATGTTTCAACTTTTCATCCACTCTGTCTTCATCATTATTTTTTTTTTGATAGAGGAGATGGGGATGAAAGTTGGTCATACTTTCAAAGGGGTTATACTGCATTTTCAGGAATTTATTCATATTCAAGTTATCATCTGTTTCTAGTCATAATCACACAACAGAGGAATGAATTAAAAGCTCACGGGCAACAAAATTTCTGGTATTGCTTTTCTTACAAGCTGTCAGTTTTCTGCATAAGTCAAGTCCCACTAGAATCATTCTTACAAACCTGGATGCAGGTTTATCAGAGAATCCCATGGAAACTTGTCAATTGACTATTGACATATGGCCATTTTTTATCATAGTGTCTATGTGTGGGACAATGCCCCTTCTTATTGTCAGACTTTTATTACATGCACTTTGAGAAGGTTTCAGTGTCTTTCTGTGAATTGACAACTGAGTCATTGGAGAATAGTAGCAGTACAAATGTTTTTCCAAACATCCATCATGTTCAATATGTATTTGTTGCATGTGCAGAAAAGTAACATTTTCCTACTTAATTAATATTCTTTTATGTCTTCACTTCATTATACAAATTAAAAGAAAAAAAACCCAAAAAAACACAAACAAACCCCACATACCAAGTAGTCTGAGCCACCCCAAGCCTTAGATTTAAACCTAAATGGAGGTATAGGAAAAAAGGAGTTCATACCAACTGTGAACTGACTTGAAAACAGTGGTGAAAAAATTATGAGTGTCACTGTCAGGCCAGTATAAATTCAAAATATGGTAACCCAAGCTGCATCACAAGAAGGTATTTCGAGTGTGAGTTTCTTTTTAGAGAAGGAAACTTCAAAAACTGTTAAAATCCACTTCATTATGATTTTACTGTGTGACCTTGAATTGTAAATTTGATACTATATAGTGTAGTACACTTAAAGACATTTATAAGAAGCTCAAGCAAGCCTTACAATACTGTTATGAAAGCAGATGAGAGTTTACAGTATGCTTCCAACCTAATAACATACTTCCCAGGACTGAGTCAAGGGTTTCAGGTCAAAAGAACAAAGATTTACCAGAGTGCTTTTGGCAAAAGGAATGATATACAAGGTTCTACTTGAACTTCCTAAATTATAATTACTAGTCAGGGGAATACATTACATGAGTGAAAAATAGATTTTCAATACATGGAGTTAAAAGTTCCCCTTGTCTCCGAGTTAAATCACGACATATGATGTTAATGCATTTGCCAGATGGGCAAGAAACAGAAATAGTGTTATCTTTGCCTGGGAAATTCCTACCTATTTTATGTATATTTTACTTAAGTAAAATGAACTACTGTTATTACATTAAAAAATGTATATGATAACCAATATTACTCCACTGCAGATCAGTAAAGCAATCCAGTCTGTGTCTTAAGGACACTGTATTCTAAATGGAAACAAGGCACAGACATTAAAATAAAGCTAATAGGAAACTAATAGTAATTAATACAGACCTTCCAGAATGATATGGTAATGAAGGATGTACTTCTGTGGTTGGCTTTTTTGGTTAGTGTTTTTTGTGGTTTTGGTTGAGTTCTTTGTTTTGTTTTGTCGTTATGTGGTTTTTTTTTTAAATTTATCTGAGGGATTTCATGTGGACTTGATTTTTAGAATAATTTTGAACAGAAACGGTTTAGCAGTCTTAAACTGGTGAAGACTCTAAAAGAATAAGTGATTTGTGAATTGAACGTGCAGCCTATAAAACCATGAGAATGTTGACAGACTCTTTAAACTGGTTATTCCCAGTTAAGTTGTTATTTTTCCTGATATTTCTTACAGATGTGGTTCTAATATTTATTCTTTTTGATGTTTCAGTGTATGCCAAAGATACTTCTGACATTAAACTTTCAGATTTCGTATAGTTTATGGAGCTGAATGAAACACAGTACTTCTGAGTTTTTCCTAATGTCTCCTGTGCTTTTGTCTTTTGTACACCACTGTAAGACATTAAATCAGAATTTTTCTCATTGTATATTCCAGTTTTTCAGAAACTCATTGTCCTCTGACAGATCATTATGAAAATTCCAGGTTGTTTGTATAAGCTGCAACAGATCAAGGTCCTAATGAAGGTGCAAAGTCATAGGGTGTTACAAAAGGAGTAACTTTGAAAACCTGACATATAGGATAGAGTTTGTGTTGGTGGTAGATGGCCTTGCAGCTAATCTCACTAGCTGCATTCTTTCCATTTTTTCGCTGTTTGAAGCCCCTGGGTAAGGTAGGATTGCTCCATAAAAGCAAATGTGAAGGAAAGCAGAGTTGTTTATAAATTTACTTTCTCCTTGTTGTGGTTTGGGATTATACATCTGTACTTTTTTTCAGATCTGTATTTCTTCTGTTATTTTATGGCTAAGTCTAAAAGGCAACTGAAGATTTTGAATTAAATTGAAAATAAAATAGTTTTCAAATAGTTACTGCAGACCATTTTGTTGATTTTAATCGCGTGCATACTGCATCCATTGGAAAGATTTAACATGTCTTATCCATTTTTCTTAGATGCCTCAAATTTCATGGAATATGTCTGTTAAAAAAAAAAAAAGAAGAAAAAGCTAGGGGTAAATAGATAATCACATCTTCTAATTCGTAATTTAAGCTTCTATGTCACAGACACGTTATGAACAATATTGATTTTCCTGGCCTCAGCTGAGAAACATGATTTTGCCTTGATTTCTCCCCACCTTACATTTATGATAAATCTCATTTGTGCCAATATTCTATATCTGAATATTTTGTGCACATTAGCAATATTGTAAAATCATATTGTATTAAGTGACAGACCACTAAATTTATTGTACAACAGGTTCATCTTAGAACTTCATGCATTATGAATAATAAAAGTTATTGATTCTAATGACAGATTATTATAACATTAATTTTTTTAGTCGTGGAGGACATTTGCCCAATTGACATTATACAGATATTCACTAAAACAGCACAGCCACAGGAAGCTTTCCTTATTCTATAACGAGGTTGTTCATCATAATTATGTTGTGTCAGCACACCCATATAGGTCAACTTGAGTTCAAAAAGATAGGATTGTATTTTGTTCTCAGTGCATGCATGTTTTTAAATGTTTCCCTCCCTTTAAAAATAACTGTAGACATATGCATACTGTTATGTTCTGTGAGTTATTTCACCCTTACAGTTTAGAAAACAAGAGCTGTCACAGAAAGCAATGACTATAATTTTAAGAAAGCTACATTGTTTCAATGACAGTATTTAATCTTTAAAATGAATGGTGAATGACAAATTGCAAATATGGTTTGCCAGAATGCTTTAGTACTTATATGAATTTCATCCACTACAAGTAATTAATATTATTAGTCATTTTTTGCCAAAGTAGTACAAAATTTTTTTTTAAAATCTGGAATATTTTCAAAAGGCTCAGGAAAAAGAAAAGCATCTTTTTCTGCATACCATCTTTTTCAGTGTTTCTCATAATTGATTTGTATATATCCAGCTTTTTTTGAATTATGCCAGGAATACCCTCCTTTAGCTAAAAGCAAAGAGGTACTATTTTCAATTCAGTTTACGTCATGGTTCTACATATTATTGTCATTAACCCTGAATATAAATTGCCCTCTTTCCATGGTGTGGAAGATAAATTTCCAAGAAACATTTTGTGAGAAATTTCATTTTCTTGAACTATTGTGCATGCTGGGGTCTATGTGCTCGCATGTTATTATCTATTTAGTGTGTATGATTTTTCCTCATTCTTTTCCTCTCTCCAAAAGAAAATAAACACCGTGGCAATAAAAAAAATATATAGAAGATGAGGCAAAAAAGATTGTCACGTAAAGCATATGTTGCAGTAAAATATATCTTCGGTATTGTTATTCATAGTAAGAGGACACGGAAACAACGTATGGAGATTTTAAGTTTGCTGCAGTAATAATAATAAAAATGAGGTCTTTTTTAAACCATTAAAATCTCTATGCACTACTTTGAAACAGCCAATTAACTTACATTGCATAGTGGCTTAAATGAGCTGATCAAACACAGAAGCACTCCATCAGTCTTCATCTTGAACTCCAGTTCTCTAAAGGTTAATGTATCATCCTCCTTTATTGATTTCAATGGTTTCAGTTGTTGATGTGTTAATATATGTATTGGCAGTATATTTTAATTTCTTTCTTATTTTTTAATATTCAAAAAGTGTAATACACTTTGGCAAAAAAAAAATCAAAAACAAAACAAAAAAAAACAAAACAGGAGAAATAATTATAGGATCATTACTCTTTCTTCCCTGCCTCCTTTTCTTTCTCCCTCCAATAAATAAAATAAATAGGAAGGCTGTGTTCTGAGAGAAAAACCATAGACAAGCCCATATTGTTCCACTTCTCTTTTAGCTCATCACAATTTAACATGTAAATTTATTAGCACTCACTTCATTGGAAAAGATCCGTGTTATTTCAAGCTACAGGAATACATTGAATGGAGATTTCATTTTAATTAGTCTATATTTCCCACTAGTGAAATTTGCAATTCTCATCACTCCCCACTCTGTCTTGGTTAGGGAAGCTTGCACGTTCCAAACCTACTCTGATGAAAACTTGCATTTACCTTAATGGTAGTGAGTATTGAGGATTTCTATGCATATAGATCTCATATAGTTGTCTATACTGATGAATGTCATTTTGAATGACATGTTGCAGCTCTCAGGTTGATTGAATGTGAGCCCAAGGGCATAGGTACCAGGAAAAGATGATTTTACTGGGACAGTTTGCATAACAAGCAACTGTCATCTCATTAGCAAGCATAGGCATTTTTGCCACATGCTGTTTAACACATCATCACACCTGTTCACACTTCATTGTCCCAAGAATTTAGTTAGGCAGCTTTCTGTTGGCTTTATTTTTTCATTCCTTACTGAGAATTGGTTACTCTGTGCCAGATTCAGAATGTGAGATAAATGCAGTTTAGGCTTTAAAATATCATGTGCTGTGAATACTCCTCTAAGACAGGGTGAAGAGACCAGGATTATAGCTTGAATAATAACTATTATCAATGACCATTTTATAGCTCTTTTGGAAACTGCATTATCTATCCCCATATCCTATCAAACTGACTACCAATTCTCAGATTGATATGTTATCTGCCTTTTTTTCCTCTACTTTCTACAAAAGTCCCATAGTAAGTTTCTTTCTACAAAAAGAAAATGAAGGTATCTTCACATTTTGCACTAGTTATTGCTTCAGTTGAGTAGATCCTTGTGCACCTATACAATGGTAGCTCATCCCCTGAGCCAGCTTCAGCTCTGGGCTGCACATCTAGACTAGAGGCATGCAAGGTGGGATTTCAGCCCACCAGCAGACAAAATGCAGCTTGTCACTGCTGCTGAGGTGCCTGGTCAGCCAAAATGAGCACCCAAGGCTTACCTGTCCACTTGATTTAGCTGCAGGTTGAGAAGTAGGCTTCTTTTTCAGCCTTAAAGAACCAAGATAAAAATGAGTGTTAGATGAGCGAAGGTCACAGAAGTAGGTGGATGGTAACAAGTGAAAATGTGAGGAGGGGATTGACACTGCAGATCTGGAGAAAGTGGAAAGAAACAGAATGAGGAGATGTGGGGGAAGGCTGATTTCACCAGTAAGACAGATGGAGGAGTGCTTTGAAGAGAAGGGAGAGGAGAGGAAGCCAGCCTTGATAAATTGGAATTGCTCATGGCCCACCTACTCAGACAAGTTGTACTGCCTGTCCAACTCACCCTGTTCATCTGTTAACAAATGAAATTGTGGAAGCAGCAGCACGCACCTTGCTTTTCTCAGAATAAGCACAAGTTAGCCAGGTGTGTAAATTCAGGGAGAAAAGAAAGGCTCCAATATTCTACTTTAATGGAAGTGTTTCTTACCATTTTTTATCTCTTGGTGTATGAGAAAAAAGAAAGTGTCTTCTATACATGTCATATGGGGCTCTGCCAATCTAAAAATACCCCTTAATTTAGTTCACTTTTCTCTTTTCATGTAGTCTGTTGAATGTACAGTCATGTAGAATGTACAGTGCTCTGCAAGTGTTACAGTATTTCTGCATTTTATCATGTCCTATTTCTTAATCAATCAGAAACAGGTAACAATAACAACTGGGTTCAGTAAATAAACCCTGAATTTTCCATTGTTCATCTACAGAGAATGTGCTGTGTGTTGGTGCCTACCAAATTTATGTTGGCAATCACTCAGAATGTTGACATAATCAAATAGAAAACGTAAGTATAAGATAGCAAGTGAGTTATATTTGATTCCCTTAAAAATGTGGTGC
The DNA here is from genome assembly GCA_004320125.1 of Scolopax mira. Lineage (NCBI taxonomy): Eukaryota > Metazoa > Chordata > Aves > Charadriiformes > Scolopacidae > Scolopax > Scolopax mira. The sequence goes on from BJBW01003936.1 coordinate 42,907, forward strand.
TAACCTTCTTGGCACCGTTTGTCCTCCTTTCTTTTAAATACTTACCAAAAACAATGAGTCACTTGCTGTCACTATGCCTATACATTTATCATCACCCACAATGTGCCAGAGACTGACTTGGCATGGTTATTTCATAAAAAGTCATATATTTTTTGTTTCACAGCCATCTTGATGAATATTTACAAGTTTGGCCCTTGCAGATATTTCTAGATATATGGAGTTTAATTTTCAGTGGAATATCTATGAGGTATCCTGTCCCCTCAGTTAGGAATGATTTGAAGAATGTAACTCCTCTACCTCTTTTATTCTCTTTTCATATGTCTTTCATTATAAAAATCTCAGAGATGATGCATCAAAACAGGTGAAGGGTCCTAGTTATTGTTCACACATTGTGCACCACAGACTCTTCCAGCACATTTCCAAATGAAAGGTTGATGGCTTTTCTCTCACAGTTAGGACTAGCATTTCTGAATGGACTTCTGGGATGAGATTCAATTACTCGCTGCAGTACCCCTTTAGAAGGAACTGAGTTGCTGCCAGAACTTCATAAAAGATAAAGGATAGTGTAAATACTTACAGTTTCTCCTCCTTCCCTTACTGGGGGAACCACAGTGGTTTCTCCTTGCTGCAGGGTTGCTGACTGCTGCTTCACAATGTTTTGCAAAACCTTCTGTTCTCCCTATGGGGGATGTAGCCCACTGTGTTACAAAAGAAGGCCTCAAGTAGAAAATATGAATCTGCAATCCTCGTTTACTCCATAGCAACGTAAAGTGAACAAGACACTAGCCTTCCTACCCCTAGTCTATTGTCTGTCTAAACTGGAGGACTTGATGTCAGAGATAAGAAAACTCATCACTCTTTTTTTTATTTGCTAGGAAAACATGAATGTTTCAAGAAGGGCTCATCTTCCTTACAAATAGTTTGCTATTAAGTATGTACAAATCAGCTGTCAAAACTGGTGTTTTGGTTACACCTCTAACACTGGTTACAAAACAGCTGTAACATCTGGACATGATGCTTTTGGGCACTGAGCATGTGACTTTTTCCATTTTGTGTTTTTTTCTACCCTAGGTGTTTCTCCTCATTTGTTAGCCCTTTGCTCTTACTTGCTGAGCAGTTCTTATAATCTTCATCTCTCTCTTTCATCACGGGTACATAATATTAACTGTGATTCTGTATTTTGTAATTCACACAGGTACATTGGAAATTCTGCTGATGTTGAAGAAAATGCAGCAGCATCTTTTAGGAGGCAAACTCCATTATAAATATTATGTATGTTTATTGTGTGAATTACAGAAAAGAACAAATCTCCCATATGACCCAGGATCTATCTGTTGAACTCTTGTTGATGTCACTGTTACCCAAATGTCCCTCAAAAGTGCCCTTAGCACCTACTTGTGTGCAGCTGAATTGACTAAACGCAGCCTTCTTCAAGGCATAGGCCAGGATGTCAGGAGCTGATTATGTTGCATATTGTAAAAATACAAAAAGGCATATATGGCTAAATATGATGCCTGTTTCTGTGGAGACTTCAGAGGAGAATTGAAATAATTTATGTTGTTTCCTTTCCTATGTCTTCACAGAATGTCAGAATTTTAAACTATGGTTTTTAACAAATAATCTGGCATTAATTGCTTCTACTACTCGAGGAAGTATTGCCACAACAGTCCTCTGCAGTCACCACAACATGCTCTGTTTTACACTTCTCCCATGTAGTCAATATTGTTCAAAAGTGTATTGCCAGCCATGGGGAAAGAAAATTGCCTCTCAAGGAAGCTGTGTTTACTTTATGAGATCAAATGCTAACAAAACGTCCAACTGCAAAGTTATATGTGCAGAGGAAAAGACCGCAGGACATTTTTATGTAAAGCAGGACTACCTTTCTTTGTAAGGATCTTTGATGGGGGTCCCAATGTAATACTCCTGCCAAAAGGGCTGATACTATCCTTGGGAACATAAACAGTGAGAGAAGCAATGCCTTTTTACCTATAGTTATCAGTGGTGAAACTGCTCCTAGAACACTGTGCCCAATGGTAATATATGTGGTTTAGGATTTAAAAATTAGAGAAGGTGTGGAAAAAAGCAACAAAAAATATTTTGGAGGAATGTAGGCTCCCGTGATTGATAGTCTTCAAGTTCAGACTGTGTAGTTCACCAAAAAGAAATTTGAGAGGTGTCTTGATGATACAGCTGAAGTTTCCTATTAAGGGAAAAAAACGAGTGATGAAGGGTTGTTTCATCTATCAGAGAAGAGAACAGGAAGAATCAGTGGCTGGAAGTCAAGACCAGATCAGTTACATATGAAAATTAAGGACATTTAGTTTTCTTTTTTAACAGTGAGGCTGTTAAATGCTTGGAACCATTGGTGAATGTTCCATGTGGTACTGTGCGCACAGTGAAAACTTATTAGAAAATACAGTGTGGCCAAACACAAATTATACTCTAACCAAATGCAAAACTAAGTTGATGAAATGTCAGAAGATCTGATAGTCCCTTCTGGCCTCAATCTCTCTAAACTCTGAGTGTTAATTAAGTAGCCATTTCTCCTGAGTAAGGACTTCAGTATCTAACCACAAAGTAAGAATTTATAATTTCCTACTGCCCTCTAGAAAAGATATTTGCCTGACACGGGAAACACTGTATGCTAGCATGATACAGAATTTGCATAGCTGTTCAACGCACAAAGCCAGCATGGAGGAACATCTCTTTTCCAAGAAACAAAATGAAAAACACTTGACACTTGAAAATTGCAAGAACACGATTTGAATGCCATTAGGGGCTGTTCTCTCACATTTTGTGTTACAGGAGTCAAATGTGCAACCCAAGAACAGTGCTTGTGCTATGTTTGCATTAGAAAACTGAATATAGATCCCTCAGGCACTGTTTTTGCAGGAGATCCCATGTGAGACAGAAGCAGTAGGGGGAAAAGTGCAGCAAAAGCTCTCTCTGGAAGACCCTCTCTAAACAAGTATTTTTTAACTGGTAGGAGAAAAGGCGAGTCTACTTTTAGCTTCCAACTCCAAATCTGATTGCTCTGTAGCTTTTAGGCTGTTTGGCTAGGCCATTTTCTTTCCCACTGAGAAACACTCATAAAACTCATGTGGTTTATTTGAAGATTAGTGTGGAAAACGTTGAACATCTGTCTCCTATCTTCTGACAGGCTGTGTAAAGATGTATTTCAACAAAGTGAATTTCAAAACTCATGATCTCAACTTGAGACATTTTATGCTGGTTATATCTGTGCAGGGAGACATAAGTTTGAGAGATGAGTAATTTTCTTTTGAAATGATCTTGTTTTCAATTAGCCTTTGGGAGACCTCCCCTATGTATTGACATCAGTACTTTTTCCTAACATGTCAAAATGAATCACTACACTGAAAAGAAATCTTAGGGGTACAAGTTGAGGGGACAAGTGAGCTTGAAAGCTCCACTGTAAAGAGGGATTAGGGAGGACACTTTCACAGAGGTCCTACTCCAAAATGAGGAGAGTTACACATTTTGAATAGAAATCCTCAGTCCAGAATAACATGACAAGGGATTTTTGTAGATCATTAACTTTTTCTTCTAAATTTTTCCACTTTTCTCACATTAGGTTACTCTGTAATTTTTAAATCATAGGTTCAGATTTGCCAGCTTCAAATCATGTAATAAACAAAAAGATCCAGCCATGGAAATGTCATTTCTATTTGGCTTAGTTTGTGCATTTCTTTTCTTTCTTCTTTCTTTCTTTTCTTTCTTTCTTTCTTTCTTTCTTTCTTTCTTTCTTTCTTTCTTTCTTTCTTTCTTTCTTTCTTTCTTTCTTTCTCCTTCTGCCTTTTTCCCCTACATCACAGGTCTCGCCTTTCAGAATGATCATACTTTTCTGTTTTTTTAATATTTTACATAGCTGTGAAGAGGAGAAGAAAAAATTTTTTCAGGAAAAAAAAAAGAAAAAGGACAAAAATAAACCTCTTATAAGGACTTTTCTGAAATCACTTGGTTTCAGGTGTTTGAATACACAAAATACTGTGATTGTCATAAAAATCAGAAGTGCTGGTGCTGTTTAGGTGCTTCTGCTTTTGTGCGTTGTGGCTTTAATCCTTCTTTGGGATCAGCGTGTAGTATCAGAACTGACGTAACATCATTTCTCTTTACACAATTTATTGCTGTAAATGTATCCAGAAGCCCCATCTCAACTTCTTATCCTTGCGTGCTCCCCAGATTCATCAAATCTTTGAAGGTAAGCCTGGATAGGATCAATACTTGACTTTCGGGGTTACATCATCCGTTTCCATTTACTGAACTGCCCTCTCTGAACACCTTCATCCCAGGCTGAAATGCAAAAATGCCAAGTTTGGGAAGGCACTGGCTAATGCTGAAGAAGGCATACATACCAGGCATTTCCCTCTGCGGGATATTAAAATTATTTTTAGAACAAAAGTTCTGAGGCAACTTTTGAAATCTATATGAAATCTTTCTCTGTGGCTGAAGAACTGGGTTATATTCATCCTGCTCTCACATCACATTTGTGCAACATTCAGCAAACATCCCTATTTACTTGAATCTGATTTTCCTGGCACATTAATCACAGTTTTCATCTTTTTATTCACATATTCTTTATTTCTTGGAGTGACTTAATGGCAGTGTTATGAAAAGGTATTTCTGAATAGTGTGCTTTGGTACTGTTTGTTGTTGCATTAATTAGGACAGGTTTGCACCTTGTTAATGATCATTTCCTTGTGATAGTATCCTTTCTCAGTAATTACTACATGACTGAGGAAGTAGGGGAGCGTTGGAATTTAAAAGTGTGATTATTAAGTCACTGAATATACAGACTGTATAAAGAGGCATGATTATGATCTCTCGCCAGCAGCTGTTGGGTCACAGGAGTGTTTTGTATTGCAGTTCAGTCATAGAATCAATTAATAGTTTGGGGTGTAAAGGACCTTTAAAAGTCATCTAGTCCAAATGCCCTGCAAAAAGCAGGGACATCTTTGACTGTCCAATCTGACCTTGCAGATTTCCAAGGATAGGGCATCTGCCACTTCTCTGAGCAACCTGTTCCGGTGTTTTAACCACCCTCATCATAAAAAATTTCTTCCTTATATATAGTGTAAATCTTCCCTCTTTTAGTGTAAAGCCATTACCCCTTGTTCTATCGCAAAATCAGTTATCCCCGTCTTTCCCCTAGATTCCCATTAAGTACTGAAAGGCCACAATAAAGCCTTCTTTTCTCCAGGCTGAACAATCTCTCTCAGCCTTTCTTCATAGGAAAGGATTTCCATCCCTCTGCTTATTTTTCTGGCCCTTACTTGGACCTGCTCCAACAGTTCCACATCTTTCATGTCCTGAGGACTCCAGAGCTGATAGATGACTCCAGGTGGGGTCTCATCAGAACAGAGTAGAGAGCAGAATCACCTCCCTCATCCTGCTGGCCACACTTCTTTTGATGCAGCCAGGATACAATTGGTTTTCTGAGCTGCAAGCACACATTGTCAGCTCACGTCCAGCTTTTTGTCTACCAGTAATTCCATATCCTTCTCAGCAGGGCTTCTTGCAATCCATTCATCCCACAGCCTGTATTGATACTGGACATTGTATCAAACAAGATGCAGGACCCTGCACCTGGCCTTGTTGAATCTCATGGGGTTAAATGGGCCCACTTCTCAAGCTTGTCCACATTGCTCTGAATAGCAATCTTGTCCCTCAGGTGTGTCAACCGCACCATTCAGCTTGGTGTCATCTGCAAGCTTGCTAAGGGTGTACTCAATCCCTTTCTATGTGACTATCTATGTCACTGATGAAGATATTGAACAGTACTAGTCCCAGTATGGACTCTTGAGGGATACCACTCATCATTGATCTCCTTGTGAACATTGAGCCGTTGATGCAACCCTGTGATGCAACCATCCAATTGACTATTCATCCACCTAATAGCCACCTGTCAAATTTATGTCTCTCCAATTTAGAGACAAAAATATTGTGTCAAAAGCTTTACAAAAGTCGAGATAGATGACATCAGCAGCAGGTGACATCAGATGACAAACTTCCCTTGTCCACTGACACTCCATATTAGAATGTCATTGGGTTGGTCAGGCAGGTCTTGCATTTGGTGAAGCCATGCTGGCTGTCTCAAATCACCTCCCTGTCCTCGATGTGGTTTAGCATAGCTTGCTATGACATGATCTTGCCTGACAGAGAGGTGAAGCTGACAGGTCAGTAGTTCCCAGGGTACTCCTTTCTATCCTTTTTACCATTTTACCCTTTTAAATGGTTGCAGTATTCCCCATTTTTCATTTACTGGGGGCTTCACATGACTGCCATGACTTTTCAAATATCATGGAGAGTGGCTTGGCAACTACATCAGCCACTTGGCAACTACATCAGCTACATTCTGGGATGTATCTTTTCAGGTCCTATAGACCTATGCATGTTCAGGTGGTCTCGATCCTGATCTTTTCTTATGGTGCGAGGTACTTTGCTCCCCATCTTGCGGTCCATCCACTTGGGAGGTATGAGGAGAGAGATTGCTAGTGAAGAGTGAGGCAAAAATTTGTTGGGAAGTTCAGCCTTCTCTTTGTCTGTTGTTAACAGTTGACCAGTCTGGCTCATCAGGGGGAATATGCTTTCTTTGACCTTTTTTTTCTGGCTGACATGCCTGTTGAAACACTTCTTATTATTCTTTGTGTCCCTTATCAAGTTCAACTCTGGCTTCCTTGCTTCCACTGCCTGTGCATCTCTTTCTTGACCTTTAGTTTGCCCAGCAGGTCTCAACTCAGCCATGCCAGTCTCTTCCTTTTCCAGTTTCTTGCATCTGGTGATTGAGAGTTCTTGGGTTCTGTGGAAAGCATCCTTAAAGATCTACCAACTCTGTTCTGCTCTCTGAAGGCAGTTTCCCCTAACAGGGGATCCTATTAAATAACTATCTGAAGAGCTAGAATTTTACTTTCCTAAAATTCAGGGTTCTGACTTTAGTCTTCATCTGACCCGTGTTCCTCAGGACTCCACCAGAGCATGATCACTGCAGCACAGGCTGCTTCCTATCCTAACATCATCCATTTGCATTGGTGATCATCAAGTCCAGTATCACATTTCATCTGATGGGGCTGTCTACTACCTGGACAACAAAGTTATCCTCTATGCACTCCATGAGTCTATTGGATTGCCTACAGCTCACCATTCTACTATTCTATCAAATGTTGGGATGGATGAAGTCCGTCAGCAAAATGGCAGCCTGTGAACGCAATTTTTCCTTAGCTGTTGTTACAGGGTGGCAACTTAAAATGCACTGGTGCATTTTAAGACCTAAATCAAGAATTTTGTGGATAGACTTTCCAATCTAAGGTTTTCACCAGGACAGTATGGAATGAACTTTTAAGGCAATACACAGTTCAGATTACTGTAGTAATGGATCACCTGAAAGCACATAAATCAAATTCCTGTTTATTTTTGGAACTCCAGATGCCATTACTGTTTTAAAAATACAAACCAGGTCCATCCTTGCAGGAATAAACTGTACTTAGTTTTGCTAGTAAGACTTCTGCTCCTGCTAAATCCCCAAAGAGGGATTTAGGTCTAATGGAACAATGTGATAACTCCTCAGAGATGTTAGCTTCAGTTTAAGACTGGAAAGTTTAGGAGATGTATCTCTGATTTTCCTACGCATGTTGCACAGGAACACCTGATCATTTGAAATATTTGTGAATCTGCCCATTGGTAAAAGGGTCATTTCTTATGCGCTGTATTATCTCATTCTTCTTTTATCCACTGGGTGCTATCTGCTGGAGGCAAGTCTCAAATATTAACTCCCTTAGAGTTTCTGTAAATATATATGGTTTTCATAATGATATTTTAGAATGAGATCATCATAGTGGTAAAAGCATTGCACAAAATCTTCCTTGTCACTAAGCATACCATAAAATGTAGATGATTTCAGAACAGGCAAGCAAGTAAAGGAAAAAATGGTCAGCTATTTTTAAAGGTCTGGATTTTACTTTTCTCTTTCTTGTCTGCTATTTTAGCAGCCAGGACTGGAAGGTAACAATTGCAATGCTGGTTTCAATGCTGTGCTTAAAGCAGCTGGCAATTGACTTTAGCTGTAATTATTGGCTTCTTACCAGTATTTACAGCTGTATAGTTAAGATCTGTGCTTTGAATGTCATTTTGGGGGTTTATCTGTATTGTTCTATTACTTTCCTAATTACCTTTTCATCACTTTTATTTAGATCTTGCACTGAGATATAATTACTTGAAACCAAAAAATTCTCTGTGGATTGATTTCCATAAATTACAAATATGTCATGTGCTATGCTACCAGACAAAAGGTCAGCAAGCCAATTTGTTCACCTAGCAGAGTATTTGCTAGAGATTGGACAATGATCCTCTGTGAAAAGCTGAGTGTTGCAATTCTTATCTTTTAATCTAGGTAGAATAATAGCTCAGTCTGATAGTGGAATAAAATTAAAATACCTGTCAAATGAAGAGTTCAAAAATTCCTAGCAGTTACTAGTGAATATTCTGTGAATGAACTAACCTTTGCAATAGCTGGTGAAATAGGAGCAAACATACAATTGTTTTGAAAGATCAGTGGCACAGATTGATAATCCTCTTTTAAAATGTTTTAAATCTGCTCTGGTTATTACTCTGCTATCTGCTGAAAGCTTGGATTCACTGGAAGAAAACCAGTCATGTGAGTGAGGAATTCGGGATCAGAACCTGTAGAGACAGAAAATGATTTTGCTGTCAGCTGATTAACATATCTTTGAGTACAAGGACTGGGCTGAGAGGATATGAGTTTAGAGAGAATAAATTTGTTGTTCAGGCACTGGAATGGGATTCAATTTCCCATTCTGCCACTCAGCACCTCAGTTCCTGAGCTCTCCTGCTGTTGAATAGATAATAGCACATATTCATCCTCATATTTAGTACGTGCATGTACCTTGCCATGCACAGTGTGCTGTTGATCTTACTTGTCAACTGAATGCACTCATATAATACAAATGACAACAGTGATATCAGTAATAGTGGGGAATAGGGTTGACAGACCTAGTGAGGAGTAGAGCCCTGGGAGGTGGAGGTCTGCTCCAGCATCTGGCCCTTTTGCTCTGCACCAGCAAGAGGTGGGCAGAAATGTTAGAAATGAGTGAGGAGAGAGTGGCAGTATTCTGAGAAGGCTTCCAGGGTGAATAAGTGGCATCTGTGGCTCACCAGTGTCTGGGTCCAATGCAGCCACATGCAAGCCCAGCACTGAGCTCGTTAGCCTTTAAGAGGCTTCCCCTCCTGGTCCATGCTACCTTCTGTACTGAGCTGTGGCATCAAAGCCACAGTGTCAAAGCAAAATGCCCATGCAGAGCACAGACAGCTGAATGACAAGTCTTGGTGGTTTTGCTGTTAAAATGCATTTTTGTATTCCAAATTAAAATATACAACATTGTTCACAGAATGATTTCTGCTGTTTCTCTCCCACATCAGCCCTTCAGCATTTAGAGGCTTCCTTTGTTTTATAAAAAAACAGATGCTGATACATAATTACAGTATTAATTGGCATAATAGTTGGATGTAGCAGCCTGTATCATGGAAAATCTTGTCTTCATGGCTTGAGTTCTGAGCTCAGAGTCCTGCAGAGCAGATCAAAGGGCCAAAATGAGCCTGGCAGTGGAGCAGCTCCTAGCTGGAGTGCTTTAAAAACCTTGTCTTGTTCTGAGTGACAACTGATAAAAATGTTTTCTAATGTCCCAGAAACCTGGCGAGGTCTAAAGGATGGTGCTCTGTTAGTGCTATAGACTCAAGCATGGCCCTGCAATTGCTTCTTTAACAAGCAACATGCAAGGCTGCCTTTGACGCCTCTTTGTCTTCCCTGCTCTGGTGAATCTTTCATGCGCTTTTCTCCACGGTTTTCCTCCCTCCTTTACTAATTAAAATTCTAATCACTCTGACAGCCAGAGCTAGGGGGAAAAAAAAAATCATTCTCCCAAGCTGGAGAAGGTAATTTCAAGGTGTTTTAGCTGCCAAAGAAATGAATGGAAATTAGACAAAGAAACTGGTTGTCAGAAGGGGGTGAGTTAGTTGCTCTGCCCCCTTCTACTATAATAAAATATTAAACTTCTAAAAGAAAAAATAAAACAGGATTCACCCTATGCATTATTGACATATATTTAGAGATAATATAACCTGATTTACCTTTCTGAGAAAGGAAAGGTTTTGTGTGTGTTTGTTAACATCAAAATGATTTACTTATATTGTAGTGAATGTAGTGTCAAACATTTAACTTGGTTTGATGTGTGATTGCTGATGATATGTATTACTTGCTTTTGTGAGCTGTGGTTGGGAATATTCATTTAAAATGTACAGGAGCTTGCAGATACATATTTAAAATGACAAACAGTTCTTGATGCAGTGCTGTGGGTTTCATGCTACAGATATTGAGATATTAGAATTTACAAAATGTAAAATATCATGCTGTTCAGATCTCACCAGCTACTTTTTCAGGCATTTTCCTCGCTTGGCAGAGGTAATTTTTAGACCTACATATTTCTTTGAAGTGTGTGCTTTTGTTATGCACTTTAACAACACACAGTTGTGTTAGGAGTGAAAAACAAATATATCTACCACACAAATATAGGGGCTGAACAGATGTGCATATAGTTGCTCACAAAGATGCATACAGGCACACAGAGTGAGTGTGTCTGGCCTCAGATCTGCTCCAGGTAAACCTCGTAATCAAGGTAAATTAAGTGTCTAAGAGTTTGTAGTAATTCAGGTGAAATAAATACCACATCAGCTTTTACCTATTGCTAAACTAAATCCAAAGCTTACTGTGATATCAACAAATACATGGTTCACTTCTGTTACTGCTGTTTTATTCCATCTCTCATAGTGAGGTGTTAGAGGGTTTTACAGAACGTTACATCTCATAGTATTAGAGCCAGTTTTCTAATATGTTTGAACCTTTTTCTTCAACCTCGGGATAAAAAGAGATGAAGAAGAATATAGTGCTTAGAGGGTTGGGATTGTATTTTGTTCTGCTATTTGTGTCAGGACTAGTTTTGGAAAATGTGCAAATGCTTCTGCAGCCCCAACTTTGCAACCAGAAGAGGTGCAGGGTTTTGCATAGCTGCCTTGCAGCTGTAGTTGCTTGCAGGGGTGGGTGTTTCAGAAAATGCACATTCTACTCCTTTTCATGCTCCCAATGTTTTTATGAACACACCATGACAGAATTGTAACACTTACTTCAGCTATTTTGACAAGTCTTCAACAACTTTGCTAGAGACCATCATTTGTCTTTTACTGGCTTCTTTTGCCTGTTACTCCCACAATGCTTTCTTCATTTACATGAGATTTCAATGCAAAAGTTGCTCCCAATCTTATCTTGAAAATACTGGACTACTGGACATTTCCTTACAGGAACAGATACTAAGTGACTGAGGTAATGCATGCTTGCTATAATCACTTTAATAAAATGCTCATGAGACTCTTGCCCAAATCCAGCTAGACCCACTTCAACAGCTCTCTTAAGCAGATGAAATTTTATATCTACTTCATAGTTGAATGCGTTCTTATTCAAGAAGTAACAGTCATTGAATGTACATTATAAAATGCTACTGAAAAACTAATTGTTCTTCATTTGTTCTGCACAACCAACCTCTTTTCTGAAGTTTTTTATTTTCACTGAAAAAAAAAAAAAAGAAAGAGGAAATTAAGAGAAAAAAGTCATGTGGAAGCTCATTCTCCTCTGTGGTGAAGTGAAGCCAAAACAGAGGAAATGCAAACATCTGTCAGGCTTTTTCACATTAATTTACAAACCCACTTTCTCTTTTGCCTTACCCTATCTTCTTTCCCCAACACAACATTTCAAGAATGGCCATAAAATATGTACACAGAAGAGAAACTGGGAAGCTAAAATACTTGGTTTCACAATCCCTCTTGATTTCAAATGAAAGTGCTTATATTGACAATGGGACTTCTTTGTTTACTTGGAGAGTTAGGTGATCCTGCCCTTATACGCAGGTTTTACAGAATGATGTGTGCAGTCATCTTTGAAAATGTCATTTTAAAAGCCCATATTAAATATTGACTGGGAAGGGGTTTAGATTGTACCATGATCCAGGACTCAACATTCCAGGTTAATCTGAAATCTGTGTGTGGGAGACAATGATGTGTCTCAAACTGAAAATTTCTGAAAGTTCAAAAAACAAAACAAAACAACCAACTTGATTTCAAAAATTAACAGTGGTTCAGGAAAGTGCTTATTTTGAGTGATCTGATTAATGCATAAAGAGTTAAAAGTGTCATGTATGTTATAATAAAAAAGTAAGCATAATAATCAGAGCTGTGGTCAACTGGCTCACCTCTGATATTACAATTCCACCTTCTAACAATAAATTTCTCCATTTCTGCCGTGGAAATCAAATCATAAATCCTATCTAAAGAGGGATTTTATGCAAAAATAAGTCTTTAAGAGAATAATTATTTACCAGCATTATCTTCTTGACACTCTCAGCAACATGATATAGATGCTGTGGATGACTGATGTCAAATACAAAATTTTATTATAATAGACCAGGTTTTCAGATAGTGTTTGTCTGACAGGTATGGAGTTTCCACGTATATACCAAATGAATTATATTTGCCTTATAGATACTGAGAATTTAATGTGTTAAACTGTTAAAGGATAACTATATGCTAAAGTTAATTCAGCAAAAATTATGAGAGCTGCCTTGTTTTGAAAAAGAGGGTTTAGACTGACTGCATTTCATAAAAATCTTTCAAAACTCTTGGTTATTCTGGCATTTCCAATGAGATTTAGGGATACAGGAGACTTGTAGGGGTCTAGGGATCTTACGGACTTCTGGAGGTCGTCTTTTCCAGACTGCAGCTCAGAGCTGGATTGTGGCCCAGGGTAGCTCAAGTCAGCTGTGGTCTCAACTAGCTGAGCCTTGGAAGCCTCAAAAGTGGAGTTTTCACCCCCTTTCTGCCTTGAAGCTCAATATGAGTTTACAACTCCCTTTCTTTGTATGTGTGCCTGAACTGTGGCATTATAGGGTATTCTGGGTAGGGTTCCCTCAGTCCCTTTGGTTGGAGGCCCTCCGCCTTTGTATAAAATAAATAAAGTTACTGAGCTGGAAAGAAGAAATGAATCTCAGCAGTGGTGGCTGTATCCTTGGTCTAATGAGAATTTTATTATTTATACACAAAGAGGGAACAGTTACACCATGGCCTGAAAGACATCTCCCATTTGAATACCTTTATGGTCTCTGGGGACAGCAGAATCTAAATGCCTTCAGACAGAGGTAAGATTGAATCCATCCAGGACAAAAGCTCTAATCACTGAACTATTAAATAAAACAGAGCTTCTACTGTTGCCTCCCATTCTTGGAAACTGTGTCGTTCCATTGCTCTTGCTTTTCTTATGAACTGGCCAAAAATGAAATGTTTCCCTGTGGGCAAAATGAAACATGAGCATGAAGCAATCTGGGAGAAGTGGAAGCCGAGGAGTAACTTTCACTTTTTGCAAGATAGAAAACAAAGGAAAAATAGTACAAGAGCTTCATTTAAATGTAATAAATACATATTCTTTCTCCACCATTTGTCCATCTGAAAAATCAATTATTTGCACAGCTATAATCAGGGCTACTTCTACATCCGTATCCTCATAAAAAGAGACAGTTGCATAATGAATATTTAAAATCTGCCTTTTGCATGCCACGTGTAAATTTGTCTCAGTATCTGAAGGGATGGAGAGAGAAATCTGTATGTCTGCGTCAAGTGGCGGTTGTGAGGAAGGGTTTTGGCAGTATTTCACGCAGCAGTTTCTGAATTCTCTTTCCCTTCATTTCCTCTCTCAGCAGCCAACAAAATGGGTTGACACAAGGCGAATGTCTGCCAAAGAACTTTAACAGGAGGCAGTTTTTAATTAACAGGGGCCAAAGAAGGTGATAACCCCAAGGGTAGTGACGAGAAATTAACATGGAAAAGCAGTTCCACGCTTCCGTGGGTCCCAAAAGGCCATTCGTATTAGTGGTGTCTGTTCTGATTGAACCTTTGCCGTGTCTTTTTATTGATTCCCTTGTCAGAGTCTAACAAAAACACTGCTGGCCATCAGTTGTTTGCTCATGGTGGCAGCTTATGGCTTGAAACAGCTTCCTTGTAAAACATTCAGCATAGCAAGCTCTGTCATTGTGGTTAACATTTCCCAGAAATGATTAATTTTGTTAGACCCAGAATAAAACTCAACAAAATTAAAGCAAAACTCTGCTGAAAGGAAAGAAGTGCAGTCCACAGTTTCATTTCATTCTATTAACTGTTTGCCTGGCATAGAGTAAAATCTTTTAATTATTAACCTTTTTTAAAGTGAGATTTCAGAGAAGATAATCATGGCTGTTTCAGAAAGAATTTATCCATTTAGCATATCTGGCACTTGTGGAAAGTATTTTTAAAAAATAATATCCTGTGGATAAATATTTCAAGTTTCTCTTCCTGGGATGAAAATGAATAATAAATAAAGCTTGTAAGAGCTTGAGGAAAAACCTGCCTAGCAAGCAAATATAAATAAGTTAAAAAAGAAATGTAATAAATAAATAAAAAGATGACACCTTTATGTGTTTCAGTGCCTGATCCAAATTCAAATAATGCCAAAAGGTGGAGGACATTCTTTTCAACAGGTCAGGAAAATCCATGCTTATTTTTAAATATTTCTGCTGCTCAGTTGACTCTAAATAATAAAAAGCATAATTCAACAATATTTGAACGGCTTTATAGGGAACTGCCCAACATTTGCCTTTTGCTTCTTAGGGCCATGGAAAAAGATTGCCATTACTTCAAAGTACTGTTCCTATTTTCCTCTTCAGAGTTGGGGTTAAATGATGATGTTCATTTGGTTAACTGATTTATTCAAAGAAAGTGTGGTTATTCCATTCCACTTGAAAGACTGTTAGCCTCAGTCCTTCAGATGCGTTAACTACTTGAGTATACAGACTCTGTCCTTGGAAAAGCCTGCACAGTTCCCATTGACTTCAGTGGCAATGATACCTTTTTCAGAGCACAAAGTTGGCCTCTATATTGTATCCTATTTTTCTTCCAGCCGTCTTCACAAAAATAACATAATATGTACTTCTGAGGACTGAGGACTGATTGTTGTTTATTTGCACTAATTGTTTCCCAAGTTTGTGCACTTCACCAGGAGTGCACATTAATGCCCAAAAAACAAAAAAAAATTCCAGTCTGAGCTCACATACTCACTCACAGAGCCAGTGAAAAGATTTGAGACAAGTGAGAGCAGAAAAATGTCCATGAGCTTGCTGGGGAAAACCCGTGTGCACAGGAGCATATACTTACAATGTACATATATGTAATATGTTTGAATGTTTCCTGTGATTATACAGAAACTACAACTTTATTTGCAATTGATGAGAGACTTAATGAAGACATTGAAAGTCTGGTCCTTAATTATTTTATCTTTCATGCTCCTTTTTAAAATATCATGCCTCTCACAAGCTACTTAATCCATAAGTTCCCTTGGCAGGCTGCAGACTGCACTGCACTGGATAGTGAGGGAGATCCGTAATCTGTTTCCTTTGACTACTTGCTACTCATGGCTTCTGTTTAGCTGCCTACATTATGTTAGCTGACATTATGTTTCTCCTCTCTGTTTTTTTGACTAAGAAAAATGGGAAAGAACATAATTAATAGATAGTGATAAACCATGGATAATTCATTTCTCAGATTGCTTTTGAGTGTATAATGCAGTCTATTTCAAGAGTCAGAAAGAATGACAATTTTGTACATTGATGCATTTGTTATTTACTACGTTTGCACATGTAAATGTTTTCAACGGGAAAGTTTTTATGTTGTGCAAAACCACCAAACCATCATTTTGTATCAAAATATATGCAAGAGGAGCTGTGGATTTTGAGATTTACTTTTTTTTTTGTGCTAGCAAAAATAGACACTGGGCCATCCTCAGATGTCTTCAACCTTGGTCATGGTTTAACCCTAGCCAGCAACTACAATTACAGAGCTTACTCACCCTTCTGTAGGGTAAAGAGAAGAGAGAGAAAAGGAGAGGAAAAAACTCGTGGGTTGAGATAAAGAAAGTTTAATAGAACATTAATGATAATTAATTAATAACAACAACTAAATTGTTAAAAGAACATACAAAATTAAGTCATGCAACACAGCTTACTTTCACCACCCAATGATGAGTTGCCTAGCCCATCCTGAGCAGTGATTGTGAATTCCTGCCCCCAGCCAACCCCCAATAAACACACTGAGTATGACATATGTGGTGTGGAATATTGCTTTGGCCAGATTGTCCTGTCTATGCTACTTCTCAACTTCTATGAGAAGCTGAAAAAGTCCCTGACTAATGTAAACTTCACTTAGCAATAAAATAAAACTATATGCTATCAGCATTATTCTCATAATAAAACCAAAACACAGCAGCTACTAGAAAGAAAATTGTCCCTATACCAGCTTAAACCAGGACAAGCCCATTCCTGGGACCAGTATAAAATAGGTAGCTATTGTTAATTTTTTATAATTTGTAATTAATTCACAGTGCTATTATAGAAAAACTCCCTGTAAATCATCCTATTTAAACAGTGTCACTTCCTACTGACTTATATCAAGTTGATTATTAATGCCAACCCTATTAGTATTACTATTATTTGTACTATGGTCTCGAAAGCATAACTAGGAAATGGATTAAGATCTGTTGTTAATCTCACAGAATTGATTAAGTGTGCCTTTAAACACAGTGCAATTTGTTTGCTCTTTTTGAAGGAATTTTCACCCCTTCAGGACATGTTATCCAAGGTGAATGTTGTCACTGACACTTGGCTTGCCGTGATTAAAACAGCAAAGTTTTTATACAGCTGAGTAACAAGGGATCTTTGTTTATTTTTTATTTTTAGAAGAAATGGTGATTGACGTTAAACAATAGGAGCTTTAGTAACAAATAATCCTAAATACAGCTAGAGAGACTGCAGATACCAGCATTCATTGTATATTGGAACCCATAAGACTTAATAGATACTGTTTGTTATTTGGCAACACATATTCTCAGAGATAACCCCCCCTTTTCAGCCCAGAGAAGAGAGAGCTGTTAATGTGTTGTACAGAACAGCATGTAGATTTTCTTCCTTTTTTTTTCCGGAAAAGACTTTTCTAGCTTCCAAATAACAATCCTGCACAGTTTTTAGCTGAAAAAAACCATATTGTATCTGGGCTGGCACTGTTGTTTGTTATTATCTCTGTATGTCACCATTTAAGTCAAGACAATGAACACTGAGAAAACATTATCCTCCTCTTCTCCCCTCCTGAAAACAAATCTCAGAGAAAATACTGACAAATGATATTTTAATTAGTTTGACCTCTAAACTGATTAAATAATTATGAAACCTCTTCTCATTAACAACTGCTTCAAGTACTTTATATTCTTTCCTCAAAGTGTAGCAGTTTCTAGCCAGTAGCAGTGTGATTGATTTTTCTATATCAGATGCGATGCTATGGTCTATTGTTTCCATAGCAAACCTATAGCATCTGTCTTCAAACTCAGACTGCAGTCCTGCACTACCCAGTCATACTTTATGTGACCACATCCTTCTATTGCAAGTATGAGTGGATTAATATTGATTTTTCCTCTTGTCCAAGACTGAAGGCCCATCTTAACAGCAATAAATTACACATCTGAAACATGAGGGTATGCTTGCTTCTCCTTGGTCTTCATGGACAAGATTACTACTTTGTCTCGAAACCAATTTCTGATGTTTTTAACCTATTACGAGGCTGAAAGTTGTGCTCAGGTTTAAAGACTTGTTTGGGTTATGTTGCCAATAACAGTTCAGAATTTCCAGAAAATCTGGAGTCCCCGGTTCCAGTAACAGCTCTTGACTCTAATCACAAATTGGCGAGAGTCATCTACCATAGTTTGCACACAGCAAGGCCTGGAAATAAAATGGAAAAGAACAGCATGAGAGTGGGATTGCCAAGCAGTGACAATCGACTACTTGCTCAGAAAGAAAGTGAATTAAGGGCAGGAATAGCAAGGTTAACAGAATAATGTAAAGTAACAGAAACATCACTGTTGGAAGTGTAAGGATGTACTGAATTAGTAAGATATGCTTTTATGAGCAGTGATCACATGCATGATGCTTCTGCCAAAGCCCTGTAGCCTGGCACAACTTCTCACAGTTCCATTTTCCAGCCTTATTTGACTGATGAAGGGACACTTAAAATCCACATGATATCTCAAATTCGCAATAGGGAACAAGCTTGCAGAAAATTTATTGTTAAGTGTAGACACCTGAAACACCAGATTCTTCCATTTGTTCTCTATGATAGGTATTGGGCTCCTGTGGCACTGGCTGGTCATTTTGGTTCTTCTAGGTGAAGTTTCATATATATGATGTTTAGTTCATTATATTTTTCTTGTTCATTTGAGGCATTTTTACAGGAGGAAAGAAATTTTTGATGTACTGTTTAAAGATATGGTCTCTCTAGTCTGACAGAGACATATATGTAAAGCTTTAAATAGTAATATAACAGGTTAAATTTAGGTGTGGAGGGGGGTCTGGCAGCAACTGCAGGAGCGAGCTGTGGTTGTCGGGGAAGATGACTGGGGAGATGCATGAAGGAGGTGGTTGCAGAGAACCTGGCCCTTCTGCAGTGTGAACCACCTGGACTGGTCCATCACAAACTGCTATCAAATGTGGTCCTGCAGAAGCATGGAAAATACACTCCATTAAAAAAATACACTTCGTTAAAAAGAAATGATAGGGAGAAGACCCAACTGCAGGGCTGCTGTGATAATCAGGTGCAAACACAAAGTTCCTGTGATGTTGAAAAGGAGTTGCAGAGCTAGTGGGTCCCTGTGGCCCTGGGTTGCCACAGGGGCAACACCAGCGCGTATGCAGTGGGGATACCATCTCTTCCTGGAGGTATTTAAGAAATGTGTAGACATGGCTCTTCAGGGCATGCTCTAGGGCCCAAGATTATTGGTTTGTGGTCGGGTGTGGGGTTTAGTTGGTGGGTGCTTTTTTTTTGTGTGTGTGTGGGTTTTATGGGTTTGTCGTTTTGGTTTTGTTTTTTTTTTTGGGGGGGGGGGGGCGGTTTAAGGTTTTTTGTTTGTTTGTTTGTTTTTGTTTTGTTTTGTTTTAATGTTGTTGGACTCAATGATCTCAAAAGCCCCTTCCAACCACTAAGATTCTGTGATTCTCTCCTGGGCAGCTCACTGTGGGTGCATCTTGGCTATTTTCTTCTCTTTCATGTTCAGGCAGCAGTTTCAGAAGTTCAGTATATTCCAAGTAGCATTTGAACAGTATTATAGTATTATCTTTAACTCAGCAGCCCATTGAGAGGCTGTGTGGTTGCATTTCTAGAGGAACTGAAGACATTATTGACTTTGTTAGTTCATAGAAAATATCAAAAATTTATAAAAATGGTTGTCATATAGAAAAAGAAAGTCCAAATATTTCCAATCTGACATATACTTACTGCTTTTTCTACTGAACTCCTTCTTTTTCTTTTTATGGACATACAAACCTCTCTATTAACCACCAGTTTCATGGGATCAGCAATACAGAAATAACTCACTTTTGCACCTGTTTATAACAAAATTCTTCTGATAGCACCTGCTATTTGCAATATACAAAGTATTAACTACAGAAGAACTTGGCCAAGTATTTTGTAGTAAATTTAAATTCTCCTGATTAAAATAGCGATAGAAATAGCAGGACAAAGATAATCTTTCCAGCTATGTTCTTTTACAGAGCTATAACTGTACCATGGAAGGATGCCTCTCATCACAGAGCATTGGCTAGGGATGATAAATCTCAGCTAGAAATGTCTCTAGTAAAATATGAACAGCAGAGTTAGCAATCTTTATTCAAAGTATAGACTGGAAAGCTATATTAAAAATATATTCAAATGTATATTCAATATATTCAAAATGTAGTTGTTGGAAGATGTGTCTGCATGCATGAGATGAGAGTAGAGGTAGGCACAGTTTTTCTCCCAAAATGTGAGCCCTAATATTCCTAGAAGAAAAAGAAGCAAAATTTTACGTTAAGTACTGCAACATTACTTTAATAGTAATCTTTAAAATAAAAATATTGAGCCTATGCAATTTTAAACATTACAAAAATCATCTCTAAGCATATCTGCAGCTTTTCTGAATACAGGCTTTATCTTTTCTTGAAGATTTTCTGAGTTGATAGGTAGCTTAGACAGAATTCTTTGCGCTAACTGGAGAGAAAAATTCTTTTGGAGTGGAGTTCAAGTTAGTGAAATATGTGCATGAGGTGGGAACATCCTACCTCAGTCATATCTGAATTCACTGGTTGATGGGAAAAGGTAAGTGAGGGGAAATTACCACCAATGTAAGGGGAACATGAATTTCTTATTCCGTTTTAGTGAACATGCAAGTAGAAATATTTTGTAAACAAAATCACTTTGTATAAGACTGCCATAGTTTGAATACTGCTAATGTAGTAAAAGTTCAAATTACACTGCCAAGCAAGCAATTTTCACAACATTTTATTTGATGTGTTTGAATCTAATTTTATTCAAAATTATTTGCAAATGAGTTTGTTGGTTTTTTCTTATTTGCTATCTGGAATTTTTTGACAGCGTTTTATGTGAAGAAACTTCATTCACTGAGTATCATGCAGATTTTTGACCGGGAGAAACCATTTGCAGATTCCTATTTGTTATGTGCTACGTGTACTACAGAGGTAGATAGCTTTATATCCTAATGTGGCCTTCTGAAATACATAGGGAGGTAAGTGCTTTCACTCAGGAAAAGCCTAGAAGTAATTTATTTTCCTTTGTTTTTCTTCCTTTTTATTTAAAAAAACCCCATTCCTTATGCCAGTGCCTGAGTGTTTTGTTCTAATGTCAAAATCTTAGCAGCTGCTAGTCATGCCAAAGTAATTCAAATGGAACATTTACAAATATTTTCATTTTCTCATTTCCAATGGAAAAAAAGTATCTGGGTATTTTCACATATTCAAGATTTTAAAATATCTTACTGCCTGACAGGAGAGAAACACTTGGCAAGAAACTGAGATTGGGTTACTAAGTTTGTGAAAAATGTGGTTTGTTTAAGGACAAGTTTGGAGGAAGAGTCCCTTTTGACCAGGTCTATTGATTGTACGTAGGAAAATTGGTGAGATTTAGGGTACAAAAAAATATTTTCTAGGTCACAGACACTTATAGCATGATTTAATAAGTACCTTCGCTTCTTCCTTATGAGCTTCCTTATGCTTCCTTATGGATGGTACTAGTAGTTTCTCAACGAAAAGAAATACGCTTTCAGTCTTTTTCCTGCAGGAATACTTCACTGTATTCACCAGAAATACAGTGGTTATTTTCTTCCCTGTAATAATATAGTGTGATTATTAATTTGATTACTATGAAAAATCATTCCAAAAAAGAAGTTATATTTGAAAAGTGATTAATTTGTGGGGTTTTTATAAAAATACCATTAAACAATTATTGAGGAGAGTGTATATTTCTTCTATTAGATTACATTTTCTCTTAGCATTACTAAATGTTTTACCTATTACTTCGTTTTATTGCACTACATAACCTGCTAATATCCAAAAGTAAAATTTAAAATGGAAAAGAGATGTACTTTATAGAAACTAATTTATCTCTGCAATCATAGTTTCGCAATATGTCCAGATATTTTTATTGTCATACTTGTTTTAAAAAAAAAAATTAAAGCAGTTTTATGTCAGATACAGTATTGCATTTTTGTGTGTCTCGTTAGTCTTCAACCACTGAAAACCACAAGGCTGGGGTGGATGAGAATCATAGAATCATTGAATTTCCTAGGTCAGAAGGGACTTGTCAGACCATCTAGTCCAACCATCAACCTAACACTGGCAAAAATCATCACTAAACTGTATGACTAAGCACTACATCTATCCATCTTTTCAATACTGCCAGGGATAGTGACTCAATTGCTTTCCTGGGCAGCCCATTCCAAAGCTAAATAACCCTTTCAGTGTAGAATTTTTTCCTAATATCCAGTCTAAACCTCCCCTGGTGCAACTTGAGGCCATTTCCTCTTATCCTACCACCTGTTACTGGGGAGACAGAGACCGAATTCCACCACATTTCTCCCTCCTTTCAGGTAGTTGTAAGAATGATAAGGTCTCTCCTCAGCTTCCTTTTTTCTAGGCTGAAATCAGCTCCCTCAGCTTCTCCTCATTAGACTTGTTCTCCAGACCCCTCACCAGCTTCATTGCCCTAATGAACCCTAATGCATGCTAGCACTTGAGGACAATGTGGAGATTCACTGTACTGAAGGCAATGTAATCTATTGGATTGTGACGAGGAGCAATGTTTGTACTCTATTTCCAGCCAGAGAAAGAAGAGTGAAGGTTCATTGCCTCCATGGCCTCTTTATCCTTGCACATCAGCCAAAGCCAACCCAAAGCCCCTCAGAAATGTTTCAGAGCTTGTGCAGGTTAAGATGCAGAGTCTGCAGAGAAGTATGCAGAATGACGGACTCTGAAGCCTCGACTGGATACTGATATTGCCTTAAAATATTTTCGGCCTCTATCAATACTGGTGAAAATGAGAGTTCTTCATATTCATAGACTCAAAGCCATTTTCTTTCCAACCATGAAAAAATGTGTAGAAGTTCTGAAACAGAATGTATGAGGTATTCATTGTAGAAAAGTATTTTTTGTGTATGTTTGTATGGAAAACTGAGGAAAATGGAAATATAGCCAAATACATCCTTCAAAATACATCTGCAAATGTGTACTATTACAAGAACATTAAGATTGCAAGTATGTTACTATGTTAAAGAAAAAAATACTATAAATAGGGTTTCCTTTTTCCTATGTATTATGATACATATAATCCTTAATTATATGACCTTATATTTGTTATGATATACTTATTCTACAATTTCTGTAGGTATGACATGTTCTAGGGAAATCTCTTAGCATAGAGTAGAAAAGACCTGAAAGGCCCCATCCATCCCACAATCATTTCCCATGATAACTTGGTTTTTCCCTAACACAAAAGCTTAAAGGAGAACTGTATAGATCCTTAAGAACTTAAGAAATCTTTGAGACAATGTAAGAACCTGGAGTAGTGTTTCATATAAAAAAAAAAAAACCAAACTTTGGCAGCTTTTATACCATGTATAAGCTCATAAAAGGTAAATACCATTGCTTAAAAAGGAACATAATCTCCAAAGGAAGACTTTATAAATAGATGACTAATGTCAATTCAGCAATGCTCACTAAAATGACCTTGCAAATCAGAGAAGACAGGTTCAGTATTCCTTTGGGGAAACACTGGAGGTGCTTACACAAGCTTTTAGTTTTGATCAGGCATGTGCTTTTGAAGCAGATCTCTAAGTTGTCTCTACTTACTGTGCTTTGGTTCATAGCACACAACAGCGTTAGCAAGCTCTGTGTGGATTTCTTTTAGATGAAACTGAAATGGAATACACTTGGAAAGAGCACCTCATCCACCAAAAGCACAGCCCATGACAAATAGTCCCCAACAGGAAGAAAAACCAACCAACCAAAACAAAAAAAGTAGAAACAAGCATACAAGCAAATCCTGAAATACATGTTGTGTCGGTCTCAGGTTCTTGCCACCAACTGCAGCCCTGCAGAGCTGTTGGCTGCTCATGTAGATATAGCCATCGTTTCTGCAGGTTGCTGTTGGGGATACATACAGCAGCAAAAATGTATCACTCAAGAGAACAGATCCTGTGGAATATTACAATTTACAGAGGTGGTGTTCTGATATGAGATGGAAAAGCACAACAGAAGCCAACACTTTTTTGAAAATATTAAAGCTATAGGTAGCAGACAACAGACCATGTAGTAGAATTACTGTGCAACCTTAATAGCACTGTTTATTCACAGTGGTAATGTTTCAAATACCCCCAAAACCTGTATAATTTTGAGTTTACATACTAATGACTTCCAAATCTGTGTATGTGTGTTTTTTGTTTCTCTCTGTGAAAGGGTGAGTTGATGTTTTCTTTGAAGTAAGAGGAATGAAAATAAATTGTTGGACAGGATATTTTCTGTAGCTGTTAAAATTAAGCTGTATACATCTATGTGATACAGAAGTGTGTATGAACTTTTGTAGGTAGAAAGGAGATACGTATTTTCTCCACTCTTCCTTAAAGAAGGACTTTCTAGAGAAAGCCAAGTATCTTAAAGGATTTTATTGAAAAAATAGAAGTAAACGTGAACATATCTATTGGCTTTGCTAGGTTCTGGATTATGCCCCACAAAACAGCAAGATACAGAATAACTTCGATTATAAGGAAAAGCCAGGCTTTCGTAATAAAACATACTATATGCTGTAGGATTCATGAGGAAACCTTGGATTGGATTCAATCCTCATGCTGCTTTTAAAGGAGACAGATTGTTTATTCTGATCCTGTGAGGAAGCTAAGGGCATGGTGAGTAAAACTTCACCCGTAAATTAGAAAAAGGATGGCTGTAACTTCAAAAAAGGAGATCTGTCTTCAGTATTGACAAAAGAAACCCTGGAATATTTGTAATAACAAATATATTGCAGACAACAGGAGTCTTTATGCTCAGTCACATATTTACCTTGTGTCATTGTGTGGCACAAGGTTTGTCTTGTGAGAAAAATACATATGCATTTCTCTGAGTAAAATCCTGCTGGCACTGCTAAAGCTGAATCTTGTTGACTTCAGCAGGATAGGGTTTGAATAAAAAAAATTCTAATTAATACTGGTTAGGTAATACAGAAATGAAATTAGCTGATCTGGTAATAAAAAGGACTGTCTCACTTTAGAAATATATTGCACTGCACTGATTTTTACTTTTCATATTTAATTTTTAAAATGTGCTTGAGATTGTCAAACTTTCAAGTTTTCTCTTTTTCTGCTTCATTGGAGCCAAGCTTTATTTATAAATTGTGGGTACTAGTTAAGCTAAGTGCATGATACATCATACTATTGTACAGGTTGTCCTGCCTATGTATAATGCTGAAGCACTTTTCAGTTTACCACGGACTTGAAATACTGCAGCTAAGAGCACTATTGTATGATTATTAATCATTTCTTTCTGCCATCTGGCAAAATTACCATGCTGTCTAGTCTAGTTGGGAATAGGTATATGTACAACAAGATTATCCCATAATTTCTGCTGGAGTAGGATGTTTAAAAGATTCCCTGTCAGTAAGGTCAACAAGGTTAATTATAATCAGCATATGAAGCAGAAGCACTGAGGATGAAACTAGTGTTTTTCTGTCCTCTAGAAATGGTTAGTAACTACTACAAAGAGCAAGTTAAATGAAGGAGATGGCGAATTGTATCATATGGCATTTTATATATTGTCACATATAAGATGGGGGGGAGAAACACTACTAATGAAAATGGCAGATCTAGCATTAATGTAAGCAAGTGTATGGAGGCTTAAATACTGTGAAATCGTATGAGAGCATCAAGACTCATCAGGAACACTATTAGCTATCAGGCTGTGGTCATCACTGTTAAGAATCATTTGGCCTAACAAGGTCCTATGGGGGATGGCTAATTTATGAGAATTTCCTGACTAGTCAAGCTCTGCTGAAGTGGGGTGTTACATTTTGTGTATTTTGAACCTTGAAAAACTCACCATGACGTCTGCTAGAGCACTTTAAATGCTGTGGTAAACGCAGAGTAAAATAAATCCCGAAACAATTCCACAAATACCACCATCACAAATCAGGGCAATAATTTTCATGATATATTTGACTAAAGTGATGTAGTAGTTGCTGACACTGGAGTGATGTCTCTCACTCATAGAATACAAATGATTTGCATTTAGATTTTACTGCAACTGTCTATTTCTATTTCCAGAGTCACATCCTTACTAAACAAACCTCAGAGGAAGGGGGAAGTTTTTTTAATCCTTGAACTTCAATGGTGTTTTGAAAGAACTGAATTGTAACAGTTTTGGGGTTTGGTTTGTTACAGTTTTGTGCAGGTTTTTTTCCTTACTGTAGTCATTAGGGCAAAAGCCTTGGCTCAAGCTAAAAAAACCATTCAGTTGATATTTTTGGCAGATAGATTTTCTTGATGGTGGACTGAATTTGAGGCCCTGTGCTCAGAGTTCAGAGGACATGTATGAATTTGTTATGTTTCCTGGATAACTCAAGGAAACAAATGAATCTGATGAAATTCTCAAGAAATGTTATTTTTTAGTGTTTCTAAAATATACAATAAATTACAATTTATGAGGCATAATTGCAGAAAAGTCTAGAGGAAGTTGTGTATAAGATTAATTAAATCAATTTTATTAAATCAATTTTATTGTGTTTTCAAAACTTAAAAATGTTTTACAGCTTTAATAAATTGTTTGAGAGTGCGATCAACCTGTAAATTTTAGTAATTTAATAAATATTCTGCCATAAAGCAGGGCATGTGGCCAAATCCCAGAGCCATTTGTGCAGGGACTATCATAATAGTAATGTAATGTTTTCTGTTTACCTGGATAATGGAAGAGTGATCTGTTCTTATGCATAACACGTGGTGATTGGTCATTAATTTTAATGAACTGCATCTAAGAACTCACAGGAGTCAGGAGGATAGCTGACATCCCCCTCCTCTTTCCCCATCTGTTGTGGGCTGTTAGATTCTGCTGTTGAATATAAGGAGCAAGCATCACTTATTACCTCTCTCAAAGCATGTTGACCTTTTAGGCTCTTGGTAAAATGACTGCAATGTCAATATACATCTTAATGGGAGACTGAAGGTAGTTATTCATCTCTCTGTACTTGCACAGAAGGACACAAATAGGGAAAATGTGAATGTATTTCATATGAAGGGGGAGGAGACTGAACAGAATGGGAAAACAGCTGCTGCAATATCTTTTTTTTGTGTTCCTTAACATTTTTTTTTTTTAAAGTCATAAGTATGATTTAGAGTGATAGCTGGCTTTGATCATATCTAGAATCAGTATCATCAATTATCTGGGGGGAGTTTTGCACATGGCCTTGGTAAACTGTATCCTGCAAGCAGTGTGTAATGTACTGGATCTTCTGGCATAATGTAATGTACTGGCGGATCTTCTTCAACAGGAGGTGTTATGGACTGCATGGTGGGAACAGTAGAGTGAGAGAGAGCCAGTGCAGGACTCTTTCTGGATCTCAATAAGAAAGAGACAGTAACAGTAATAAATGGCTAAGCAAGATAACTGCTTTAATAAAAAGACAAATGTAGCTACCCAGGAAATCTTACCTCCTTTCAGTTCCTGGGCACCCCGCATTCATGAAGCATCAGTTGGAGCCAGGACAGATTTTTTGCAGAGCACTCTGTGCAGAGCACATCCTGTCTGTGAAAAGAAACTCTCCCTTTTGGTCATTAGGTTTCCTCACAAGAAAACAACTCCATTCCTAAAGGTAGTTCTCATGAGAACTTCTTGCTGCACTTTTAGATAAAGGCAAGGCCATGCAGGTTGCACAATTAACAGTACCCAGTGTGGGCTGCCTTCGAGCTTCTCTCATGCAAAGCACTGCTTTATGCTTCAGCACAGAGCTGAAGTGTAGCACAGTGCAGAACATTGCAGCACAGTCCCACATCTACTTATGTTGGCTGTTACGTACATCACTTGTTCCTAAACATGCAACACTCTCCCTGACAGGACCAATAGAGTAGCTATCGAAAAATTAACTAACTATGACTGCAGAGTTCTGTGTAGTGGGATATCTGCACTTGCTGACAATACAGCGCCTAGAAATCATAATTTATTTTTGCTATTCATGTAGTTCTATATTGAAATAATAGATTGTGTTGGTTTTTTTTTCTAGAAATCTAAATAAATAAATTTAAAATAAAAAGACCCTCATAATTTCCTCTATTTCTCCCATGCTAAAATAACCCCACAGATGAGATGGATGAGATTTAATCCAATTTGGAGTGACTCAATTGGGAAAAGGGTTATACAATATCTGACAATCTATATACATCGTTTGGATCTTATACAAATATAATTTCATAACCTCTTGAAAGGATACGCATGTCTTCATTCATTTATCTATTTATTGCAAAGGGGGAATCCATTTTCTTCCAGATTATGCTTATCTCTTGTGAAAGGAGTCCTCATTTACTAGTGGAATTGACAAAGACCATGTATCAAGAGATTGTTTCTACTTTTGAAGTAATTTAATTTTGCAACTGTATAAATATATATATATATATATGTGCACACACTTCAGCTATATTTTGACTTAATGAAGAGCTTAATAAAAATCAGCTTTCATAGCTCCTGTGTAGTCAGATAAATTAGTTAATGCACAAACTGAGCTCTTATGTATTATGCAAAAGATTAGCTTTAACATTTGCATAATGTTCTACAAATGACCTACTGTTTCAAGCAGTGGAGGCTTGTTTAAAAGTGGGTTGAAAGCTGAAGTGACGTCAATAAAGTAATTACTCCTAGCTTGGCACATCTCATTCATTGTCAAAAGTTCAAGACCCCCTCTAGCACTGAGAGAACAGCTGAAAGACATTGGAGGTGGGTTAAAGCAAAAATAATGCAGCAGGAGTCAGCAGGAAGAGCAGAGAATGATCAGTGTGATTTGGATAGCGGGGATTCTAAATGCTTCAGCATCTGATCCAAAATCCCATTAAACTGAAAAGCAGCCTTTGTGCTTTTTTAAAGAGTATTAGTCTCGACCACAACCTGCAGATCTGAGTTATGAGATTGTACTAATACAGAACTGACTACTCTGTGAGCTAAGCCTTAGATCAGTGTAATTTCTGAGAAGAAGGGGGGAAGCAGTCTTTCCTTACAAACCTGGAAAGAATTAAGTTGATAGCTTCTGTACATGAGAAACAGCAAATGCCTGTCTTTAAATCATGAATTTGAACATATCTGAATGTGTCAGAGAGTGGATTGGAAATCTATTGTGTCTAGTCAGTCCTTGGTTTAGTTCATTACATGGTCAGATATCTCGCTGTTTCCTCAGGTTTTGTGTAGGGAAATCTCCCATGAAAACACTCACAAAATTTTGGCTTGCTATGGCAAATAGCTTATTAGAACAATAGGTCCATGGTACTATCACTATTTAATATGGATTTTCTGAGTCAGCATTACTCATAAAATACTATTCTCTAGCTCTCTGCTATTAGACAGCCTGTACTGAAGGCATTTCAGCCCCTGCCCAGTCCTGGGGGCCAAACAACCTCTTTAATTGTCTCTGTTAACTGTCTTAACTTCCTGTCAAACAAAGAACTAAATTAATGTGTTAGAATTGTTAACTCCAGATTGACCAAGGTATGTGAACTGAGTAATTAAAAGAGATGTGTACTACCACTGATTGTATAATGGGTTTGTCTGTGTCTTATGTTGGAAGAACCACAAATGCATCTTGGTGCTGTAGATTGGACAGGCATGCAGGTACATAAATTCTTTTAATGTACTTTTAATCTAATTTTGAAGGGCATGTTTAATAAAATCTAAGAAGAAATCAATCAATACACAAAGTATTATCACTTCTTTTTTTTCTCTTATTGAAGAAGAAAAAGTCTGAAACAAGCATCTTTTTACACATTAGGGACAAGAAGAGATTGCATTTCCACATAATTTTTGACAGACACCATCTTAAATTATGGCATTCTAGAGTAGAATAAAGTCTAATCCACTCCTATAGTAGCAAAATGCAAGCTGCAGAAGTTGAATTTCAGTGTCATTTCTTTCACTTCGTTAGGATGGGCCTTGTAATGTCAGATGGTTCCAGTGAAGCCATGGGCCCAAGTGCTGTGTGAAAACATTGGCAAAAGAAATTATGAGATCTCTTATTATTACGAATAAAAGCTCTAAAAACCAGATATATTTGAAGAATATACTGGAAAAGGAACTGGAAAAAGGAATAACCCATTTTTGGAGCTGGGAGCAAGGAGGAGAAAATGGTTGGCCAGCGGCGGGAACGTGGACATTACAGCACCCACAAGGAATGGCTTTCTTGGGGTGTCCATGGTACAATGGCTTCTGCCATGTGGGACGTCAGGGCTTGTCCTTTGTCCTCACCAGTACTAACACTATGTCATGCACTTCCTCTGCCAACATGGCTTTTGTTGGGAAGCACTGAACTGTTTAGGGCCTGTGGCTCCTCTAGAATGGGAGCTGCACACTGGTATCACCAGCTGGGGATGGCAGATGTTTTAACCTGCATACTCCACCCAATATTAGCACTCCTTCCTACTCTGACTTCTGTTGCTCAAGTATTTGACTTCTGAATAAAATACCTGTGCTGCTGAGGAAGAAAGGGGAGACTGAGACTGCTTTCCTTTCCTTAACATGCACAGGCATAGTAGATGCAGTAAATGGACTGGCTGCTTTCAGCACTGAGCTACCTCTGTCTCATTCCAGCCACTCTATCAGCAGGAAGAGCACCTCCTTGAATATTCGGCAGGCATAAGAAAATAGGCAGGGCAGCTAATTATCGTAATTGTTTTCAGAAACTTGGCAACAGCCACAGGCACAGTGGATTGAAGTCAGGTAATTTTTATCAATCAGATGAAGTCTCATTGTTTCACTAGGAAGCAGTGTTTGCAGCTATCTTTATGACAGCCAGTGTTCTGTCTTAATTAGTAGTATTATTTCTACTTCACCTAAAATAGCTGAAGGGTTCTCCTGGGATCTATTCTTGGATACAATTTTGTTTAATCTTATTATTAATGGTAATATTTCTTTCTTGCTTGGATTATCATCTGTATGCCAATGATTCTATTATTTAAACAAATAATTATTACACATTACAATTCCATTTACTGCATGACAATAACAAATCATAGTTACAGCTTATTCAAAGTAAATTAGTTCTAAAACACTAATAAAATTAATTGCAAAATGTTTGATTGGAAACTAGAACCAGTTAAAACAGGAGCTCTTTATCATGGTCTTTGATAGTATATTACTTACTGGAATAAAGCTCCCAGCCTTAAATATCTTGGTGCTTGTTAGCAAACAAAGAGTAATTGAAACTTGGTTGCTAAGAGACATTATTTCTCATTGTTGACAATCATGATTTTCTTTGATTGCTGCTTCTATTGTTGTTCATTACACAAGTTAAATGTTTTCACATAACTCTGTGAAAACATGCATTGGATTCCAATTGTTCTATGTGATACCACTGGGTCTGTCTGAAAAGCTTTCAATCAGGATGGCATACTCTTGTAAGAGTGATGGTGTAGGATTTTCTGTCGTAGATGTACACTTTGTGAATGCCAAGGTAACATGAATAAAAGCTGTAATTGCAGTCCAAGGTTAGCAATCCTAGTGTTCTCACATACACTGTAGGTAGAAAAAAATTGTAGCAATTCTATGTTTGATGTCAAAACATCTTAGCAGCACCAGATACATTTTTCAGAGGCTAACACTGGCCTTTGAGGAAGCAATTTTAGTCATTTGAAAAGGGGCTTTATTTTTAAAGCTGAAGTACTTGATAGTCTTTGTAAGCTAAGCCCCACAAAAGTGCCTTTATTTCACTCCAAACCATTAATCAAAGTCCATAAAAAATGTAGCCACCTTCTAGAAGGGTATACTTTGGCAACTAGAAAAAGTCAAAGCTCTTTGATTGCTGATGCAAGCAGCCATCTATCATTTTTTTCCCATGAAAGTCTGTTTGATCAGATCACGTATCTGGCAGAATCTGTTCCAAATTATTTGGTGATTAGTTCAAGGCATGAAAAATTAACAGCAACACCCCCCCCCACCACCACCACTAGTTGGCTATTCTCACTCATTAAGTAGGCAATTTGTGTTTTGGGTAAAATCTAATCTGAGGAAATTACTTTTAAAATGAAATGGGAAAAATTTAAAAGGCATTTTAAAAAAAAATAATTGTAGTGTATGCATATTCTTATTCTGGCAGAAAATATTAGGACATGCAATAAGTCCTGTATGATGAACTAGATGGATCAGGAATTTTTGATTCTTCAGTAGATCTAAGATTTTCTTTGTAGAGAGCTATGCCATATCCCCTTTCCCTGCTCTGTTGAGGAGCCCTTCAGCTATTAATTTCTTCAGGGTGTCTGATTGTTGTTTACATCTCTGAGAGTCCACAAACATGGGAAGTGCACACTGAAACAATTTACATGAAATTTACATAGCAACATGAATTTTCAGATGGGACTGTATGGTTTGGAGAGAAGCCAGTAGCAGGTCAAGGGGAAAGGAGGTATGATCAATTTTGTTTTGACTATAGTTTGGGTTTTTTAGGTCAAGAATTTTACCCATGTGTGTCTGTGAAGTACCATGAAAAATGAAGTTGGAACCTGCCTGGTGCTACAGAGTACAACTGCTATATATATCAATCCAATTATGTAAACAGAAAATATACCATAAAAGAGTGGCTTCCATTAGAAAGAGAAATAGAATTTTTGCTTGTATGTGTGTGAGTGTATGTGTGTATGATTGTTGGTTTCACGTGGAAACCCAGAATAGCAAAAAATGTTAACTCAGTTTTAGGCCTCTAAAGACTGACTTCCCATGCTGAAACATTTGATCTCATTTCCTTGTTTTGAGATATTTCTTCACTTTCATTGAATGATATGAAAAGCTGGTTCTTTTCATTCATTTACATAGGGATAGCTTGTACTTCGCGAAACCACTGGGAAGTGAGGTTTGTACTTAACATCTTAGTAGATGAGGAATATTGTGGAAGGGCAGATGATCTTTTATTTTTCCTCTGAAAGGGAAGTAACCTTTGCAACGTATTGCAACAAGGATATCCTTTGTGTGTTTCCAAGTGTAGTAAACACATGCTTATGTTGATACAATCTGTTTCTTAATTAGTGTTTTGCTTTTGTATTTCATTTGTCTTAGTATTCTTTTGTTTCTTTGTATTAAGCTCCTATTAATTGGCTTACTGTTTAGGTACTGTGACTAATTCTTGGTTTCTAGTTTCTAATTTGATTACTAAATTAATGGGTTCCAGAGTTCCAGTTTGAGAGAATGATGGCTGTTGTGTAAACGCAATGTAGCTACCACTGTTTTTGAGTACTGTAGGAAGGGACTGAATGTCAGTCAAGACCCTAGTGAAACATTTTAGGAGAATGTGTATAAAATCATAGAAACCTAAAGCTGGAAAGCACAGAAATCAGACTTCATCCAGCAGTTAAGGCAATATTTTAATGGGTTCAGATACCTTTTATGTGATCTGAATTAGTTTATTACATATTTAAAGGGAGTTTCTTTAATGGAGTCAGCCAGACTAGATCTCTCTTGAGAATTTCTTGAGTTTTCAATTTTATATGCACGGTGTGACTTTGCACCATGCAGAAATCAAGCTATAAAGTCTACAATCTGTTATCTGGGTAGAATTACAGAGTGTGTGGCTACCTAGTCTTTTGGGAATTTATTTATTCAAGAAGAAAAAGTGTATACATAAAATTTAGTCACCTAGTAACAATGAGAAAGGACTGACTGTGTACTGAAAGCAAATTAGGCTGGGTCAGTGACTTTGTGACAGGTATTCTAATACGTTTTATTTAAAAGAAAAAATGCTGGAGGTTTAGCGCTTTTGAAAATACTACTATGTAAAGTCTACATTGTATCATGAACACAATAGGGGAACAGCAGTGATAGCACAGAGAGATTTAAAGTTCTTTAAATGTTCTCTCGTTCCATAACATTCCCCATGTTACATCATCCTCATAAACAGTGCTGAAGTCTCACAGTAGGACATTTGTGCTGGAGAGATATTTGCAGTCTGCATGCACTGTGGTGCATGTGAACTGCCTTCCAGACAGTCATTCAGTTGTGTATAGGGCAATGTGCTGTAGTTTGGGCAAAAAGGGAGGAAGTCTTGAGATGGCCTCATTAAAATTGTCATCTCCAGCACAGATAAGCTTCACCTAACTCAGTATCACTGAGTTGAATAAAACACAGACATTGGTAGACAGTATCTATACTATAAGAATGATTATAAAACAAGATGCTGAACCAATGTGATGTAATAGAAGGGACTGGTGTAAAGAGAAGAGGGCAGAGCACTTTTTATTAAGCTTTGCCACATGTTTTGTAGAAGCTGGTGTCTACACTAATATCTGACCTACTTAATATTTCATCTCTGTGTGTCTGGCTGTTCGTTCTTCACACACGGTGAATGAATGCATGCAACTATCAATGTGGACAATACCATTGTTTGTGTTCATAGTCACGTTTTACTGTCTATGAGACCAGTATTGATACTTGCATTCTCAGTTAACTTTGGAAATGATCCCATTAAAACCAGTAAGCATATTGGTGCAATACAAGGGAAAGCGATCTGGTGTCATGTTGATTAAGAAATCTGTTTGGCAATTCACTTGTTCATGAAAAAGGGTGCAAGGACACTCAAAGCTGCTACTGGTACCTGAAACAAGTAAGAGAGGGTTTTCAGTCTTTTACTTGAACTAAACCTTATAGTGGTGTGCATGATAGTATCTGTGGATATTGGATCACATTTACTGAACTTTACCCACTACGTGTACATTCCTGTAATTTCATTATACTCTTCTGGGTGGTGATGATAGGACATGTCTGAACTCTCTCACCCTCCACTGTGTGGCTATGTGCAGTGGCCCCTCAGTTCTGGTTTGAAAAGAGAGCTAATCCTCCAGCAAGCTTCATTAAAAAGAAAAATCCCAGACATCTTAAAAAAAAAAAAAAGTTCTTAAATTTTGGAACTAATGTAGGGCATTGTTTAGAGTAGCTTGAAAATCTCACAATATTTATATGCATTTTATTCTGTGTATGCACACACCACGTTATTCTGTGTCAAGAGAATGAGATGTCTGAGTGCTATGAAAAGTGAAGAAACGTTCTGCTATGGACATTTGCACCTCTGTGTTCTGAGTGCTAAGTAGATTTGGCATGTTACCAGCCCAGACTGGTAAAGGTTTATTCCTACATCTTAATAATGTAAACACCTATGAACAGCAGAAGATAAAAAAGTTGTAGCATTGACAATTGTTGTGATGTAATTGTGAGTTGCATGCTATTTTTGATTCTTATAACACTAAAAGTGAGAAATTTGACTTTTATTCAGTAAAACTTTTTAAACATTACTGTTACAGAAAGGTGCTTGATAACAGATGCAGAAACAGGCATGAAGTTTATGTTCGGATTTCTTTCAAGCTGCAAACAATGTAATATCATCCAACTATATGATTAATTTAGGATTAACAATTTGTTCAAGGGATAAGATGTATCTTTGGCTTTATTTTTTATGGTAGTTGCTTGTAGTGCATAAAATATGAGCCTGAGGCAATTAAAAGCATGTCATTGAATGATATTCATACTGCTTCCTTTTACCCATTTTTATTTCAATTCGTCTGTTTCTACTGCCTCTCTGTACCCAGTGTAGTTCCATTCTCAGTGTTTGTTTCAGATCACTCAGTTTGGCTCTGAAAATACTTTTGCATATGTTTAAAGTTAAGGCATATGCACATGGATCCATGTTAGTTACCAGGTGTGGAGATACTACTTGATGGGAGTGAAGAGTACAGGAGCTAATTTACCTACCAGTTATGTAACAAAATGCCTTATGCATCTGACATAAAGTAGTCATTCAAATTGTGGAAGTCAGAACCCCCCACTCCCTCAAAGACAAATTCTGAGGGAATCAGAAACTGTGGGATACACAATATTATATTTCTGATGCTTTGTGTTTCCACAGTTTCTACTTTCACATAAATCTTTTCTGAATACTTCTTATGCTTTGGGTTTCAGTTTTTTTTTTTAATGTGGCTGTAACTTTT
The DNA here is from genome assembly GCA_004320125.1 of Scolopax mira. Lineage (NCBI taxonomy): Eukaryota > Metazoa > Chordata > Aves > Charadriiformes > Scolopacidae > Scolopax > Scolopax mira. The sequence goes on from BJBW01003936.1 coordinate 78,629, forward strand.
CATTTGCACCACATGATTTTCCAGGGGAATGTAATTGATCTATTCCCCTTTGCAATGTTCTTTATTTTATATTCACTTCAGCTGCCTGCCTTTCTTCCTCCACTCCAATAAATCCTTTATTCCAGAATTATTTTCTACGAAGGCTCCTGATTTATTGTTTCTGTTTTAAGGAAATACAGAAAGTGATAATTGGTGTGGGCATTATTGCTTTCAGTTTACAATATTACTATCTAACTAGAATGACATTTTACTGATAAACATGCACTAAATCTGAAATTCAGGGAAAAATCTTTTGTTTGAGAAAAGATTTTTACAATGCCTCACACTTGCAACTTGTCAATGGATTGTGAATTTTTAGTTAGCAGGGCTTTTACCCATAGTTAATAAATGCCTCAGGGTAAGAGGTCAAGGACAAAGACCTCCCTCAGCTGTCAATATTCAGGCAATTGTTGTTCTCATTTTATTTAATCTCACCAGCCACTTCCCTTCCTTTCCTCTCCCTTCCCTCCTGCCTCCTTCCCCTCCCCCCCAGTCTACTTAGGGAAACTAAATGTCCCTGCTGCCAGCAGAGCTTAGTGTAAGTGTAATATTACATGAATCAAAGGCCCTTTAGGCCATGATATAGACTGGTAATTTATTACTGAAGAACAGAGGCTTTTTTGAAATTTCCTTTAGTTCAGGCAGATCACTGTGAATTAACTAGGCAAGAGGGCAGCAGGTGCTCTCATTAAATTTACAGTCACTGGCAGCAGACAGGGAAGTATTTAAAAAAAGAATATGCAGCTGTGCTGACACATGTAATCTCAACCATCCACAGACACACAAGATGTGTGGGGGTAGCTACAGACTTTTGGTCACTGTGCTTGAGCTGTGCTGGACCAATCCACGTTGTGCTTAGGATTAGGTCTCTAAATTGCTCACCAAATTGCTTGGACTAGATCTCCAAATGTGTTAGAAATAAATGAGCTACTTGGCAGGGCTAGGCTTAGCTGAACCTCCCGGCTGAAGTGACCTTAAACTTCAGAAAGGTTCATAGACTGATTGGAACTTTGTGGTTTTGGCATTTCTCCACTTACCATTTTGTGAATCTATGAAAGAACAGCTTCAATAGATCTCTCCTCAATCTACATTCTTGGTTCAGTTTTTTCAGCCACTAGGTAGTGTTTTGTATATAATGGTATTTGAAACTAATGGAATGACATTTTCTACAGAATCAAACCTGTATTTTCCTTAAAGGAAAGCGAATTCTGGGCAAAGTTTCTTCCATCTCAATAGTGATATCTTCTCAGTTTACCTTTATAATTGTTTATTATAAAAAACAGTATGGAAATTCTTGCTTTGTACCCTGAAAGTTTGGAGAAATATTTACACAGTAAACTCTTGGCAATGAACCAAAGCCCATTTAAGTCAAGACTTCCACTGTGAAGATCAGGTTTACATCTGATCTTTAAAACCTAGTTTTAGCTTTAGATTTCTGTGCTTTGTTTTCATTAATTTTTAAGGAAGTTGTACACACATGTCTAAAGGCACTACATTGACCAGAGTCTTATGCCTTGTTATCGAAGTTCAAAACAATCTCTGTGTGTGAATATGCAGAAGCGTCAGTACTCTTTACTCAAAATATATTTATCTACTGCTATGCAGCATATGGCATTTTTAAACTGCACGTTGTTACCACATTGTGCCTATAGTTTTCCTAAGTTTCTTTTGAAAATATTTTAAATTTAAAAACCTGAAAAAAGTTAGTTTGTTGGACTAGAGAATCTAAATTATGCTATTCACAATATGTGACTACAAAGATAATATAATGTTCTTTTTATTTATAGACATTTCGAATTTTGAATTAGCATTCTAGTTTTTGGGTGGGTATTTTTTAATTTGGGAGAACATAAATCAAACTATAAAGCATAGGCTTAAGTTTTTAATTCCCTTTAATCTTAAAAAATAAAGATGCTTCATATTGCATTTTTCAATATGCCTGACCCTTATAGCAAATAAAGGGAAATGTATTGCCACAATTCCTCAATTTTCATTCCATCTATAAACTTCCTTTCAGGATTACAAAGTGTACAAGGTTTGAAGAAGATGTTTCCTCTGTCTCTTGTTTTCTGTTTACAGTTTCCCTGGGTTCATAAAATGGTCTGATGCTACAGAGCTATGAACAAACTACATTGCTTTTAATAGAGCCATTTATCTGCTTTTGAGAAGATTAGCATGCAATCCCTAGAGACATTTCTCAGCTAATAAGAATAAAATGAATGCTACTTGAGCACCTGTAATCAAATTACTTTTTATTCCCTGAACCCTTGACAGACTTTGAAGTCTTGTATTTTCCTAGGCAAGCTTTTTACAGATCCTGGTAGTGTAGTGCTGGGATTTCCCTCTCTCTTCTCACACAATTTCCCCATTCGCCATCCGTCATTACTTGAGAGAAAGTCAGAACCAACCAACCAACCAATGGAAGACTCTGATCAGGATGAAAATCTCAGCATTTTGGAGAGATGAAGCACTCCATGAACTGATCCTTTGTAGCTGTCACAGCCCAGTTTGCAGTGCTGGTGGAACAAGACCAAAGTATTTTATATCTTGTTGATGAACCTTGTTACTGCAGTTGACTGTTCCCAGACAACTGTTAAAAAAAAAAAAAAAGAAAATGGTTATTTAAGGAAGGAAAAAAGGTGTGTACAGTAAAGTCTTTCACAGTTGAAATGAAAAGCAATGTGTAAAACTAATTCTGTGCAATGTAACTTGGTTTTCAAGGAATTATAGAGGGTTTGAATTTAGTCCTGTGCCTTCAGGCAAAATTCAATAGTTTTAACTCAAAATACTTTAAATAGATATTCTGAGCTTGTTAGGTGTGTATTTCTTGTTATCTACCTTTGATTATTTTTTTTTGTTATTTCCACATGATGAGCTCTGGTTTTGTATTAAAATGACCTAGTGTGATATGTGGATCCATTCCCAAGACTGGGAAAGAGTAGTTATGTTTTGCACAAAGTTCATGTATTATTCAAGTTGAAGGTTTATTTAGGTGACTAATAGGTTTATTCTTGGCCCTCTGAAAAATGATTGATCTAATTTATTGCCTATATCATTAATTAATATTATTGCCAATAAATTCTCTAGATTACTAGGAAAAAAGACAACAGAACAGAAACAGGATACTATTAGATAATAAAAAAAAATGTCAAGGTAGTGTATAACTAACTAGATAAGGTAAGACGTTCATGACAGGATGTCTCTTCATGGAATTCTGATCATATGTAATGCCAACTCAATACCAAATCTTTTATTCTCTTCTCACTCTCTGTAAACTGCCAACATGGGATTCCCTAGTACTTTTGCGGACACTCACTTTGCAATGTCAATCACAGTGCAATCTCAGGCGAAACTAATCAGAAAGATTGAGCTGAAAAGGACTTCTCCAGCCACCTCTCATTTGGTGAAGATAGCCTCTCATGGGCTGTTTAGAACAAAGAGAAAAGTGAGTCTCATTAACACCTTTGAACTTAGTGTAGATAAAATCTGGAAATCAACTGTCTCTCCCTATAAAGAAAGAAAAGTTAGACGTAAATGCCTCACATGATCTGAAAACAGGAATTAAACAATCCTATACAGTGGCACAAATAACCTGAATCAATCATCTTAATACCAAAAATTTTTAGCAGTTTGATTTCCACATCTGAGGCATTTTTATATGAGGTCATTAGATCAAAAATCTGATTAAACAGTTGCTAATTTGTGATAATTTTTTTTCCTTCTTATAATTAAAACCTTTTTTAAATTTAAGATGTATTCTGCAAAAAAAGAACAGGAATCAGAGTGTATTACCAGCAATGAGCTTATTTCCATAAGAATGAAGTCATTATCTTACTGGCTTCTGAAAATTAATGAGGCCAAACTCATGCCAAAAGCCATAGAGGTCCTACAGTGAAGGTCCTTCTGCTGGGAAGGTGCAGAAAACCTTTGTTTAATGATTTGGGATTTTTTTTTAAGGGAAAGATACTTTTTTTCCCTTACTATTTTTGACTAACTTCATTTATTTTTCTTGTACTCTGGGTGCTACAAGGTAATACAAAACAAAGGGGAAATGTGTCCAAAAATCTTGCATGGTCTTCATTAGGAGTGAAAAAACAATAGTTCTTGAAAACACATGCTCAATCCTAGAATGTCTTTTAAGGATTTCATTAATTAATACTAGTCTATGAACATCAAAATATTTCATGTTGTTAATAACTCTTAAATGTTTATTTTATGCAAATTAATTGGAGCTTAAATGTATTCTACCATTGATGAGTTATTTGTGGTAATGAAAAGATAGACTGACATCTTTCCAAATTTATAGAGGAATAAACATCATCAAAACCTGGCATATTTTTTTCATTACTATTAGCTGAAGTTCTACAGTTTTAAAAAAAACAGTATGTTGCCAACTACCTCCACTCTTTACAGTCTCTTGATACTGAGACTCCTCTTTATAGTAGCAACAAAAGCCACTGGCCATAAATCTTAACTGATTACTGTCAAATGCAAGTATCTTCTCTCAAAAGCGCATTGTTACACGTCTGCTTAAACAGAACATTAACCTTTGCAGTCTGTAAAATACATGGCATTTAATGCGCCTTTACTGCAGAAGAGCTCATAATTTTGGCATATAGGTATCCAAAGGAATATCTGGCTTACTATCAGTTCAGTTAACAGAGATCAATGCAACATTTGTTTTCATTGATAAACTCTTCAGTTCCTTAATGTAAAAGGGATTGGAGTTTCATTTTTTGTAAACACAAGTTGTTTTCAAAGGCCATATCCTTTCCATTATATTAATCATACAGATAGTCCAATTAAAATTTATTTTAAGAGAATCTTTTGTTTTGTTCTGTTTCTTATTTTTTCCCCTGCAAACGAATGTCTCCTTTCCAGGGTTTAGATACACCATTAACAGGGCGCAATGTAACTCAACCAAGAATGTGAACCACCAGGTGGTCTCAAATCAGTTCATATCTAGAATGACTACAGTGGCATGCAACACCTTCATGGTCCTTTGATCAACCTCTTCTTAATGCTGTGCTGCCTGACTGACCTCTAATGTGGTTCCACTTCACTAGCCAAAAGTCACTGCGTAACTTCTTCATCTTAATCACTGTTGTCTTACACAGCCCACCTCTGTCTACTATATTTCTTCCTGTCCATGGTATCTAACTTTTCTCCTTGCATTGATCATTCAGAACAGATATACCAATTTATTTACGCTATTAGTATTTTCACAGTATTTCTCTTTGACTTCTTTTTTTTTTCCCCCAGCTTCCCTAACACATGTATTAAAATTAGGGGGCAAAGTGAAATTAAAAGTTATTATATTTTAAATAAGTTTTTAAGTGAAATCAATAAAAGATATATTTTGGTATCATTTTCAGTTTAATTATAAACCAAAAAAGTAAGTATATTTATTAAAATTTTAAAAAGAAACTTATTTTAAAGGTATAAGATGACTGAGCACATTAACTAGATAATTCCCTATGCTGTTTTTATGTATCAATTTAAATACAGAAGAGTTCCAAAGCATTTTTTTTTCCAGTTGTGTTGGGAAACCCCACCCACTCTAAAGTGCAACATGGAAACCATGGTATCAGGAGAATGTGGACAAGAAAACAGAGGCTTAATTGAAACCCAAGATAGGATTTTAGGCCCTTTCCAGGAACATAAGAATAGGCCTATTTTCGTATTCAGGTAAGACATATTAGAAACTAAGAATGTAAGAATTGTAGGATTCAGTGGATTGGAAAGGTCATATTTACCAGATGTGGAAGAGGGAGGGCAATGGGGGAAGACAGCAATGAAGTCTTACCTTTAAGCATATACCAGGACTTTAAAAACATGTTATGTCACTATGTGACCAATGTGGGACAACATGATGATTGTTAAGCAACTAAAAATGTTTTGCTTTTTCCCAAAACTTGAAAACTTACAAATATATTTTCTTAAAAACCAAATAAAGCAGTTGCTGACACAACTTCATAACATGTTATGAAGATTTGACTAGCTGAAGCTATTCAAATATGTATCAAATTCTGGTGTTTATACTTTTTTTTTTTTAAAACCATGCTTTAAATAGATGCTGTATGTCAATGTTTTGTTCTAACCCAAATACATGTGTTTAAATGCACAATTCTCAGGTTTTTAAGTTAGTGTAGGTGACCAAGAAGTGTCTGTCTGAAATGAATAATCGGTAAATAATCTCTACTGTGACAAAAGTAATGCTACGCTCCTTTGGTATGACTCTTTCTGTGAAAGAAAAAGAAATTTTAAAAATGCTATTTATAATGCCTTGTCTCAAGGGACTCTGACGAAAGGAAAAGCAGCTCCTTGTTTTTCACTCAGACTTCAGTTGAAGCTACCTAACAAAGGGTAACTGTAATTATCTTGAAATGTGGTGCTTATACTTGCCTAATGCTTGTCCATGAAGACAAAAATTTGAATGGTTGTTTCTTTCTTTACAGCCTCTTATATCTCTGAAACATAAAATTAATGAAAACACACTGCGTTTTACCTAGTGGATGTTATCACCTTGACAAAGTTTAAACAGTGCTTGCACAAAGCACAGATTTGGTGTGAAGGCTGAGGTACCTCACCTCTCAGTGATGAGTGGTGAGCAGGGGACACCTCTGAGTCCTTACAGTTCAAGTAGAGGGCATCTGTGGGTGTCTGTTAAACATGTGTTGGATCTTAGCCAACATATGCATGTATGCGTGATGAAAGATACCCATGCACATTTTAGCTTGCATTTTATAAAAGCATGTTGCTAAGTAATCCTTTCTGAGAAAGAAGATATTTTCCTTGGGATCTGGGGAGACTATTGTAATGTACATTGATATATTGAGTAAAGCATTCAAGGAACATTGTAGGTGAGGCAAGCATAACTCCTATCATGGCAGGAGATTGCCTTGCCTCTAGTTCTGTTGAGGTAGTGATGTTTCAGGGGGCTGTTCTCATACCTCTGGTTTTTATTGTCCTTTTCGTTCACCAACATTGTGAATAATTCTCTGAAAATTAAGAAGTGTTCACTGTAGCACCAGTTTCTGTCATGTGTTTGTACTGGACAAACGCTGGCAGGGGTGTGCTGGGATACATACGTCTAACCAGGAGTGATCTGCTCAGCACAAGCCATTGTCTTCTTAGTATACAAATGTGTTCAGAAGAAATAGTTTGTTATTTGTTAAGGTATCTGGTTTGTAGTTCTAGTCATGTATTTCTCTTTCTCTTTGTCTTTCTCTTGTTATTCCTTCTGCCTCTGCCATTTGCAATAGTTCTGGTAGGTTGTCCTGGAAGTAGATCTAAGTCTTGCACATATGCCACATGTGCAAGTGATGTACTAGCCTATTAAAGCCTCCTATGGCTTTAACAGAATCCCAGTAAATTTAACTCTTACTGTTACAGGGGATTTTTTCACTTCAGTTTATGTGGTATCATGGCAGGGTGGTGTGACTGAATTGCTGCTTTATTCAGTTTCCCACATGAATCTTAAATGCTCCATGGCTGGCTGATGTCTTTGATCATGTTAGGCCCCCATACAGAGTCTGTAGCATTCTAGTTGCAGACTTCCACTCCAGAATGGATTTGGCATCTTTTCTGAGAGTTTCTGTTCTCAGGGAAATCTCTCTCTGATATACATACACACATATATATGATAGTCTCCTGTACACTCATTTCATCTTAATAGCATCAGTGCATTGAGGAAGCAGATGCAGCTCCTCCTATAGTATCTGCCAGTTCTGACAGAATGATGGAAACGAGACATTTATCTTAAAGGTACTGTCTTTTTTTATAAAGATAGAAAGTAAACCTTGATGTTTTATTTCCCCTCAAATTATTTCTAGTCCCTGCCTTGAAGCCAGCACACACTTGCTTTGATTAATGCTTTTTATCAGATTGAGGATCTTTTATTCTTGTTCAGTTGCCATATTTCTGGGCCACAAAACTGCTCTTCATTCAGCGGTATACACAAAAGCACAGAAAATAGGACTTGAATACTAGTCTGTTCTGTGCCCCATGTCAGGACAAACGATACCAATCTGTTTCAAAAACTCTCTGGTGATGAATATTTGACAATCTCCCCAGGCAATCTGTTTTAGTACCTCACCTTCCTTACCCTTAGGAAATTTTTCCTAATCTAATCTTATGCTCCCTTATGCAATTTAAGTCCATCGCCTCTTATTCTAACTGCAGTTGATATGGAGAACAAGGTATTTTCATCTCCCTTTCTCTACCTCTTTTTTATGTATTTGAACACTGCTACCATATTCTATCAGTTTTATCTTCTTTGAGATAAACAATGCCGATTCTTTTAATCTTTCCTCACAGGTCACGTTTTCTAGACATCTGATTATTCTCAGTTGCTCTCGAGATTTTTAAACATTTTTCCTTTAAGGTGTTTTTGTGGATTTGCTTTCTTCCACCACTACAACCCCCTTCCCTCAACCCCCCAAACATACACAAACTTGTAAGGGGAGGCTGAAGGAGCTAGGTTTTTTTTGGGTAGGAGAAGGCTGGAGGGAAGTAGTTGCTTTCTTTAAAAACCTAACACCGTATAGGGCACAGAGAGCCAAATTCTTTTAAGTGAAAGGATGCCCAGTGAAAGGATGTGAGGCAATAGTCACGGGTTGCAATGCAACTCTCCTGAATAACAGTAGTGAGAATGGGCAAGCTCTGAAAGGCTGTGAGACCTCCATCCTTGAGATTTTCAAAATTCATCTGATCAGGATCTTAAGCAATCTGATATAGCCCGGAAGCTAGTGTTGCTTTGAAAAGAGTGTAGGACCTTGAGAAGCCCTTTCCAGCCTAAATTATTCTGTGAATCTGTGTTGCCTAAAATTGATCATGTTACACTGAGCATTAGTAATGCTGTAGAGGTAGAAGGTGAGAGATAAATTCTTAGTTAGAAATTATAGTCCTGTCATGTATCCCCAAATTATGGTTGGATTTTTTTTAAACTTTATTGGCTGAAGTTCACCTTATGATTTCACTATAGCTCCAGACTCTTTCTCTTTTTCTTTCATTCAGTTTGTAAGGATTCTTTCAAATGTCAGTCCTTCCCTTAAGAATGTTTGCATCCCCTACAACCTTGTTTAGCATATGGTAAATTTAATGAGCATGTTTTCTCATCTAGAGAATTAATAAAAATGTTGATGTTGCAGGGCAGAATATATTGCAGCTTTGGTAAATTCCTTCTCTAAGACAGAGCTATCTGAAGACAGTTTTCTAATCATTTTTGCATCCACCTTAAGCAATTTAATCTCTACATGTTTTGCTAGTTTGCTTCTGAGCATGTTATATGAGACAGAGTCAAAGGCCTTACTTAATTAAAAAGATGACATTTTCTGCTTCTGCTTTACCCATAAGGTACGTTATGCTGTCACAGAAAGAAATTAGATTGGTTTGACATAATTTGTTCCTGACAAATCTTTGCTGACTTTTGTTTATCTCTTTTTCTTGCTTTTTTTTTTCTTTCTTTTTTTGTTTGGGGAGGGGGGCGGGTGGGAGGTAGGGTGGTATTTTCTAATGATGCTGTCAAAACTCCTGGCTGGTTCAACATTTTTCTTCATAACTGAAGCTACTTATCTGCACTAAAATTTTCCATAACTTCTTTTTCTTTCCAAAATTGCCAGATATGCCTTAGCCAGTTTACTGGTGCCTTTTCTGTCTTCTGTGATTTCTTGCAGATCCCAGATAATGATGCTTCCCCGAGAAGCCAGAAGGTTGAAATACACCTTGACTACATGATAAGAAGTCTTTGATTTTTCAGATAATCTGTAATCTTTTATTTCATAATTTATTTCATAATTTCATATAGGTATAATTTCTATGCCTTTTTTTAAATCCTGCAGTTCCTTCTTCTGAACATGTTGATTGTTGAGCTTCTGTGTCCTACTTTAATCATTATCAGATATTGTCAGAAGGTCTGTATCGTGTCCCTCAAATCTAGGGTTTCCTCGTTTTTTAAGACATATCCACATTATCTAAGTCTTTTCTTTTAATCACAAGACTCTTCCTAACAAATATTTCTTAGGTCAGTTAAATCACAGCTTTCATCTTGAATTAATACTTATGTCTCTTCTTGATTATTTTCCAGTCTTCCTGTGCCCAGATATCACAAACATATAATGGTGAGATGGTTCACTGAACTTATTTCATTTCTCTGATGCTGCTCTGAATAACTTTATCCTTCATGATTCAAGGGACCTTACCTATACTGTTGCACTTTCTTGTTGCCAGTCCGTCACAGTTGAGGAGTCTATTCTATAAAGCTAGTGAATGTCATGAAAAGATGTGTAAACCCTTTTCATGACATAGAAACCACCCTCCACCAGTGGTTTATGGAGCATCTTCCCAGTCAAAGATATTAAAGCCCTCCTGGTGAACCATCTGTGCACTCCTACTTTCATCTGCAGGATGAATCTGTCCTGGTCTGATCCTTTGACCCTTGATGGAAGGATTAATGAAAATACCATCTGAGCCTCTGACTCCTTCACCTCTGAGTGGGGTTCTGAGCCTCATTGTCACTTTTGATCTGTTTAGAAGCATTCTTGGCACTATTGTTAGCACGCAGGACCTTTGTTGTATCACATTCACTTTACTAACATATGCTATTGACTAACCATTTTGGAGGTACCCTCTAAGAATTTGTCAGTAGCCTTTGTGCAAATAATTATCTATCCTTGGGCACACTGCTAAATCTTTTCTTACATGCAAACAGTATTGCAAGATATTCTTTTTCAGTCTGGATAAGTTTATGCTTTGTTGAAGCAAGGGCCCTTCATTAAAGAGTCAAGGCAGTCTGTTTTCTAGTCGTTGTTCCTCAGTAGTTCCTCACTGCCAATACATGATACCTTGCTTGTTCACATCATGAGATGTCAAGATGTGATGGTGATTACTGCTGTGGTAAGTAGCACAGCTGTGTATCAGGGAAATTCGTAAAACTTGATAATCACTTGATTTTCATTTGCAGAGATGAGTATCAGGAGTGAAGTCAAAACAGAAGTCATATTGTGTCCCAAGGATAACATTGTATTTACTGTTAACATTTTTTTCTCATTTTTAATCAATTTCTGGCTGTAGAAAGCAAATCTGGAAATAGCCATGCTATCCCATGGCTGAGAACGCATTATTTTCACAGCCATGATCCCAGTATGCTTGGTTACAATGCTGACTTCTGCAAATCCTGTTCATACTGCTTGCTGGCAATAAACATTGATTTGGCTGTAAGTTTCAGGAAAAAAATCTATCTAGTTGCTAGTGTCTCTAAGTTGTAAGGCATCTGTTGCTGTGGATTTTTAACTACTTATTTTTGCCAATATTTTTCTTTGATATTAAGTATACACAATTAGAATGCATATGAGCTTTTCTCCAGTAGTAATAATGATGTCATGGAGTAGGGATAGAATACTTAGTTAATTACCAAGGTTGAATTAATATAAGAAGACTCCTGGATCAAGAGGAAGACTCCTTAATATAAACTTTAGACAATTCTGTGACATTTTCCAAATGAAATAATTTCTTTCAGAAGTGCTAATATTTTTATTTTAAATACTAGATTTTTTTTTAAATTAAAAGAGTTGTAGTATTTTCATTTCAACATAGCTTAAAATGTTAAACAAAATGGATAATTTAGTCTAGAGCCAGATAAAGTTTCATTCCTTCTTAATAAAATTACAAATTAGAAACAAATGTATGATACTTAAGGATGCAGAAGTGCAAGTTACTATAACTAAGATCTTTCCTGTTCAGATATCAAAGGAAATAAAGTAGACACTGGTTATAAGATGTCAAATAGAAGTGTTCTAGTTTTAAGGTATTTTGTGGGAAGAAGGGTTTATGATCCTCCATGTTTGTTGGAAGAAAAAACAATTGTGCTAGGTCAAGAAAACATGAAACTAGGAAGAAATGAAACTGAGAAAGAGTGACTGTAGCAGTTGAATCCTGAATAACTTACATGTTCTCAAAAAAATTCATCCTGATTTTTCTGAAGCATGATGGAAAGGTCTGCAGGGTAGGGACCAGGGGCTCTGGCTGAATTAACTGGATTGGTAAGAAGGGAAAACCAACAGATATATCAGAAACAGCATTGCTTGCTTTGTCATAGATGATGCTGAACAGCTATGCTGCAAAGTCATGACAGAGTATCTGAAGACAGACACAGGGAAGTATGCTATGAATAATTGCATTCAACACATGGAAACTTAGTCTTCAACTCAACAGATCAACATAATGGATTTTTGAAAATTGTACTTGTTTAAATGTTGTTACATTTCTGTTGTGAAAACAAAATGATGGCTGAATGACAGTATTATTTTTTTAAATAAAACACCTGCATGTCTTAAAGATGAAAAATCTGGTTGATAACTGGATCCTGTTACAGAAATATCCTACTATGTGCACCCAAACTACATTTTTGGCATTGAAACAAAGAGCAAAAGCATTTAAGCTACAAACTAAGAGGAAATAAGGAAAATATCAGTTAGAATTGATCATTGAATGTTTAAAGAACATATAAAAACTAATGAAAATACACAGATACCAGTAGAGTGAATTATAACAAAACTATTGGAACAAAAATTGGAATAAAATCAAACTGTGTATTTTAAGACTATAAGGATCAAAATAAAGCCTAAAAAATTTATTTATTCACTATCATATGGAAATGATGGGATTGTCAGTGGTAAAGCAGAGGAAGTGTTCGATAAATGTTCTTATATTGCAATCAGGTATCATAATGTCTGGTGGTAGTAGATTATACTTTTCCCCAATCTATGAGTAACTCCAAAGGGTATGAAACAGCTAAATTATCAGGTCGAAATTATTTGAAGAGTTTTTAAGTATTCAAAACAAGATCTCTCTCTAAAGAAGCTAGCTGGTGACCTCTCTGATACATTAACACCGGTTTTCTATATATTTTTGAAACATGGGGCATTCCATAGATCTGGAAGGAAGCTAATGTTAAACCAATGTTTTTAAAGGTGCTTTTGATAATGTATATAACTATGGGTCTACCAAATAAAATAACAGAATTTTTGTAAAGTCCTATCAATAAAGAATGAATAATTAATTAAAGGAAAGTAATACAGTTTTGATCATGGGACAATATTATTTAAATTTTTTTTCTTCTTTCACTGTTTTATTTATGACCAGGAAGGTGTTTCCGAAATATGACAGTTAAAATATGCAGTTGACAAAACTGTTTTGTAGAAGAGTATGAATATTATAAATTGATTAAATTACCTGTGCTCCTAGAAGATGAAGCTTACATATGTAGTTCAAACATCTAAAAATAAAATTGATACTGACTATGAAAATGACAAGTAGATTTTTGTGGGAAGCAAAGTTTGCAAATGCATTTTATGAATAAAAAGGGTATTTAGCAGGTATTTTGTCCAGCTACACTCTGCTCAGGAAACATGTAGATAACGTGTGAAAGCTGCAAGGGGTAGACACACAAATCATCAACAATGGGAAAACATTCCCTTTACAAAAATTTCAGAGTTTTCAAATTGGTTTGCTGGAACATAGATGATGCACAAAAGCAAAAATGCAGAGGTCTTCAGTTTAGTGAGAAAATTTTAAAATCCATAATAGAATTAAAAAAGATAAAGAAGAGGATTTACAAGTTAGAACCTTGCTAGGTCACATGGCTAATGTTACAAATAAACTAAATCTAGAGAGTCTTGTTTCCTCCTTAACCATTTCCTATGATTTCTAATGACTACTTCAATACTAATACAAAATATAGGTGAAGAGTAGTTTTGGAACTGCGAATCAGCCATGCTACAAGTTTATTCATTTTTTTCAGGTTCTTGATCCTGGTTGTTTTTGTTGGGTTTTTTTATTGTTTTTTGCTCGGTTGGTTGGTTTGTTTGTTTGGGGGTTTTTTGGGTTTTTTTTTTTTTTGTTGTTGTTTTTTTTAAAGATATCCTTCAGGATTGACTTTTGGCAATTTGGTAAAATTATTTGTGTGCTTTTTGAATTTTTCATGTGCCACTCCATTTTGTTATCAACCAAAAAAATAACAAAAGCTCACTTTGCCATCTTTGCTGCCTGTACAGCTCTTCCATTGTTCTTGCTTTGCTTGGCTTGTACTGAGCTTTGTTGCAATTTCAGATTTTTCCTATTGTCTTCTAAAGAATGTCCAGTTGCAAAACACATCCTTCTCTGTGTCCATCTGCTTGTGAGAGAGGAATTTGGTATGCTGCCATAATTATTATTTTCTTTCCTCTTTCTATTTTTCCTCTTGCCCTCCACATATTTAGTTCCTGATTTCATGCACCTGCAGGAGCTGGCTCATTGCTGACCCCGTGTTCAGTGTTTCCAAGTACAAAGAGAGAGAGAGAGAGAGAGAGAGAGAGTGCCAAAACAGTGGGATATTTCAAGCTTCATTTCTTTCTTCACATATTCACGCTCCTTTCAGTAAGTACTTCCTGAAAACGTATTTCCCTACATTTCTAAACAGAAATCAGAATACCTTTAAAGTTGTAGTCCCATGTTGGTAAGTTACCTCTTGCAAGTGATATGACCAGTATATTACACAGGTGCTTTGTAAAGAGGTGAATTTTGCTTGTTGAAGAAAAATGTTTAAGATTAAGATCCTTCTAGTACAGAAAGATCTCTATTTATTATTTTTTTGAAAGTTACAGTATGCATTATTTGCATTTTGAAGTGTCTGATTGCAAATTACACTTTTTTTCCTGTTATTTTTGTGGTGTTCTATGTTGCTTTTTCCCTTTGAATTTGAATTCCTATGCTTCAACATGATTTCAGACTTCTATCTTCCTGCACATCATCATGCTGTACGCTTAGAAGCCAGTTTTAAAAGAGGCTTAACTTTGCAGACATGCTATATTGTTTCCTTTGGAACAGTTTGGAAAGATGTTGTCAGCAGATTTGCAGGAAACATGATCAACATGAAGGGGTAACAGAATAGTTTTGAGCACTGCCAAGAACTAGTACAGCATTTGGAATCCCAGGAAAAATAATTCAGCAGCTTTCGGAATGCAACATTAAAAATTAACATTACAAATCCTTTTCCTTCTATTAGTGTTATTATTTCTGTTACTCTTACTTTCTTGCCAAAATCATTCAACTTGCAAGAAAGGAATGGAGAAATCTATCCCAGGAGTAACTAAAGGAGTTTTTAAGAATTCAACACTTGGCTTAAAGAATTAGAAATTATGTATTTAGAAGAGGGGGCCAGGCAATCTTTTTGCAGAACAACTCTGTTATAAAATTCCTTTTCTTCAAATTGTTATACCTAGTAAGAGCCATCCAACTAAAAAACAGAGAAAGTCATTATTAATTATCTAAAATGTAAATATTTTTAAAATTTCTCCTGCTGTGCAACACAACCAAACTCTGTCCAGCCTCAGTCAGCATGCAGAGTTCATGCATTTGAATGATGATGTTCCTTAATGTGGTACAGAAGAGCAAAATGCATATACAAAAATATAGAAGGAAGAATGTTTTGTAACTACATACAGTCAGGGGAAAAGGACTGCCAATTTTCTTAGCCTGAAAAGGTAGCTAATATCAAGGAGACCACCAGGAAGGAGAGGGGAGCACACCTTTTGCAGTCAGACCTAGTGTATTTCAGAAGTTTGCAGGGGACTAAGCTAAAACTGTCAACCTGGAGGAGTCAAATCTTTTGTGAAATTATCTTGGTTTAATATTATGTATCAAGATTAAAAAAGCATTTATGAGGATCACTTACACCCACATGTGTATTACAGAAACTGGCTGATCCTTGCTCTGCTGTGTTTGCTGGCTTGTAGCTACGCATTTTATTTTCCATGTGTTGATACAGGTTTAGATAGTGAGGAGACAAGAAAAGTCTTTCCTCTTACCCTTTCAATAGAGAATAATCTCAGTTGGAGATTTCCTGAGCCCCAGGCCCTAGGAAATGGACCTCCTCAGACTGGGCAGTGGGAAGGAGAAATTTCATCACGGTGGGGCTACTGTCTTGATGCCTGTGGGGATGTAAGAGGAATGGTAGAGAAATGGGTAGCAAGTCTGGAGAGGATGGGCTGTCGAGTCTGGAAAGTATGCCTTTGTGTTAACTGACACCCATGGCCAAGCTATTGCTTTACAGACATGGTCTAGCCCTTAATCACTGCACATTACAAGCCCAAATGGGATCATTTCCAGTGCTACACACTAATATTATTTATTAGAAGGCCCAATAAAGCTCTCCTCTGTAGCCAGGCTCTTATTGTATGGTGTCATTACATAAACAAGCCTTGTAAGACTGTTTCCAGTTACAGACGTGTAGCAGAAGGCTTAATCTGAGAGGCCCAGTAGGGTGTGATTTTAGGCTGCTTTTTCTGTCTACATAATAGCAGACTAAATATTAAGGACTACAGTGTCTCAGCCAAAAACGTTCCTTGAAATTAATTATTTTGCTTTTTTCTCTTCTTTACTTGGAGACTTGGAGGGTTTGGGTTTTTTTCTTTACTTAGAGACTTGGAGAGTTTGGGTTTTTTCTTTATTTCCTTTTTTTTAGTCTCTCTCTCTTTTTTTTTTTTTTTCCTGGGGAGTCTGTACCAGCATCAGCTTCCCATATGTTAGAGGCATCTCAGGGTTTATTAGTCAGCCTAGGTCAATTGAGATTTGCTGTATTTGCTTTCATAAAAGCTGTGTGTACTATATACTTCTTGAACTGGAAATCACACAATGCTCCTTATTTGCCTTCAATCACTAGCAGATGCAGAACGGTCAGATCATTTCCCTTTAAATTGACCTAAGGGATTAAAGGAATTCAAAGGAATTTCCAACTAACTAGTGCCTCTGCTTTTTCTGACTTTAATTCTTGAGCCTTCAGGGTCAGAGTCTCTGGTAACTTAATCTGTCTCTCCCTCCCCCTGATTTGTTCACTTCCTTCCTTTTGTTTGCCTCTGGAGCAGTAACTGAGTAGCCAGGCTCAACTCCAGTGTTTGCTAGCTTCCAAATTTTTGAACAAAACATTTGTGTCAATCTGGTGGGAGGTGGGTTCTCTGCGGAGAGCACAGGATTCTGAAACGCATCTTTGTAGCAGTTTTCAACCTTTAACCTGCAGGCATGGGTAGGCATAGAATTGCACCATAGGTAAATGTGAAAAGCAGGCCTGGAGGCAGTAGTTCAAATTTGCTGTACAAGGGTCTCAGCCTCCACTGAAAAAAAAAAAAACAGCCTGTAGGGATTCGAAAAGGACTGAAAACCAGTCTCAGTGCAGCAGAGAGAGTACTGGGAACAAGCACAAGTCTCCCAGTGTTCATGAAAGTTGTCCTGAAGAGAAGGAGTCAAGAAGGGATGACTCACAGCAGATGATGCAAAATCCAACAGGAAGGGAGAAAAGAGGAGAGCAGGGACACAATCTGCTTTCCATCAGGGGTGGCTAATGGTAGTTCTGCATCTTTTGTTGGTTTTTGTTTCAGAAACCTGTCAGGAGTCTTTGTGTGGATTGTCTCAACTATCAGGGGACAGAAGCTTACTTAGCAGGTGACCATCTGAAAAGTCCCTGATGCTTTTAAAATTACCTCTACCTCTTTTGTTCCCTGCCTGCTGCCATGACTTTGGTGTTTCTAGTTTTGACATCTGCTCTTCATCCAATTACTCATTTTGACTATGTACTTGTAGGGCATGAAAGGGGCTTTCTTTCAAAGGCTCTATGTCATTACTTTCTTTGCTAACTGATGTCTTCTCTATAAATCAGTTTCCATTTTAAATAAAAATCAAAACCAACAACCTCCTAATCAGCTAGTGATCAAAAATAATCAAAAAGAGATTTCTCTTTTTCCTTTTCCTTCCTGGATTTTATTTTCCTTCTTGATATAAATAGTATTTGTAAAAAGTATTCATTACAAAAAAGAATGTAAAACTCTTGCAATGCATCATTAGTATCTGACAGTTAGAAATTCTTAATTGGCTGAATAAAAATCCTAAAAATATTAACAAGATCTTCCCAAAGAAGAACGTGATTTATGCCTTGTATTTGCGAAGAATATGAAAGAAAAAAACCCCAAAGAAATACCTTACCATGCTAGAACTTCCACCTTGTTGTGTGTGTCATGAACTATGGTCATCCCAATAAAGGTAATATAAACACTTATTTTAACTACTCATCCCTGATTAAAAAGATGAAAACATGTAAAAGACTAAAATAAATATAATGCATGATTTTCCTGGAATAATGTTGGATTTTTGGATAACAACCAGTCAGCTCTTAGAGTTATCATTTATGCTATTTCTTCATTGTAAACCAGTCAGGCAAAATCTGTGAAGATGAAGCAAAGCTTGAAGTGCCTCTGAATCCATCCAAAGTAGTCAGAATGGTTTCCAGCAATTTTGTCATTATTTCTTTGGCACTGAATCCAAAGAGCCTGAGGAAACCCAGAAAGATGTCAAGTTTAAGAAATCAATGGGATCTGAGGATAGATACAGAGAGAAAAACTAGACAATGAACCTGAGGGAAAAAAATTATAATTGTCACTTTTTTTTTTTTTTTTTTTTAAGGTCAATCCAATCTTTGCTTGCTCAATTTTTAGAGAGGAGGTAGGAAATGTCAATGAAGCTTCTGCATCTGCAGAGCAACCTTTTAATCCCATGGCTCCTCCTTTTGTGCATTGCTCTACTAAGTGCTATGTCCTGTTATTTGTTCCTTTCTAGTGACAAGGAATAAAGTGATTATGTAAGGTTAAAAAAAACCCCACAACCTTAACTGTGGGAAAGATGGAAGACATTTTTATTCATTTTCACACAGGCATCTTCTCATAAATCAAGGAACAACTTAAAGTGGTTTCAGATGAAATGAAAATACCTAAAATTAACCTCAGAGTATGTGATTTTTTCTAACAGCTCATGGAAGTATAGAATCTTTTAGTCTCCCAAGGTGCATGTACTCCCAAGTCCAAAATATGGTCTGTCATTCTTTTATTTGGATTTTTCTATAAATGTTATACTATTGAATAAGGCATGCCTACTGTTGACTCAGAAGAGAGGGATTGGTTAATATTTCCCATTCATGCCAGTTTGAGAAGGAGACACTGATCGCTTACTGCAAGTGCCCTCTGTGGATGAGCTCATGGACAGAACAAATGTGAAGCGGGCTGAGTGGCTTTACTGAGTAAAAATGTGGGGGAATTTACTTGGTCCTTCGAAGTCCAAGGCGGCCGGTAGGCAGTTACAGTCAAAGCAGGGAGTTTCACCGCCACTGCTTGTCCCACGCAACTGTGTTAGGGTGCAATATAAACAAGTCTAGTGTGAGACATGTAGAGATAGAACCATCATCTAAATTGTGTTACGCTCTTGTTTTAAATGATCCAACAGATTGTGGTACTTTCTTCTATGTTTGTGGGGAGGTCAGATTTATAATTCAGAGCAGAGATGTTTTTTCTGATATTCAATCTATATTTATATTGGCTTTCCTCCATCTTCTGACTCACAGTTATACCTTCTTGGACCAAGAATCCTGTGTGTCTCCATACTTCAGACCACCATGTAGACTCCTGTCAATCGGAGCTTGTTTCTTTCTCTGTGTGATAAAGAGGAAGAGGGGCTCAGAGGATCACTCATAGTCAGTCCTTGACCTGGATAATTCTGATGTCTCCCTGGTGCCTGCATCCTGCAGTTAATCATAGCAGCTGTTAATTGGTATTTAGCTGATCTTGCAGCGTTTTAAGTCTGTGGAAATGCTGAAATTGATTTCCGTAGAAGAAAGCTCAGGACCTGTGTTTTTAATCATGCTGCTCAATCCTTTATTTATAGAAGTTCTCTGAACTTTCTCTGACATGTTAGCAACTTTCTGTTTTATCTGAGTTGCCAAGAAATGAATGCTGATGTTTGAGTTCAGTCACACCACTGCTATACACAGGACCATCACTTCTTGCATATGACAAATAATGGCTTTTTCATACAGTTTCAAAAAGTGTATTAGTCTCTTTCAACACCATTTTTCTGTTGCAAATTCTTTGCTAATTTTGAGTTTCCTAATAGTCTTATTGAGCTCTTCTACCTTCACTGTTTTGCAAGTGCCTCCCTCCTGCTGAATATGTGTTTCAATTTATTTTCCCTCAGACACATTAACTCACCTTTTTCACATTGAATCTCATTTTCTTCCTTCCTGCCTATATTTTTGAACCCTCTAGGACACTTTGTTTTATGATTAAACAAACCTGTTCATGGGCTCCATGAAAGAAGAGATCGTGCATTTGTAGGTTTATTTTTATTGAATCATAGTGAAAATTGCACCTTGAGGGAGGGCTTTATTACATTTAACTACTTAGACAGGATTTATTAAAATAAACAGCATAGAAGTCAAGACCTTACAGATGGGATCTCACTCTAAATTGTGCTCCAAAATATATATGGATTTAGGCGTTATCTACATATAATTCCTCTGATTAATGAAGCTTAGATCAGCCTAGATTAGTTGCTCATTATTGTGGTCTCAGATACTCCAAAACACTTTATATATCATGGATTTGGACAGGTTAAGTGTGGCGACTGAGAGGAAGTTTCCCTTTTCAAGGCACCTTGTGCATGAGACCAATAATTAAAAACATCACATAAGAAAGAATTGACCTGAACCCTGTTCTCTGACACGATTAAGGTGATTCCATAATTTTCCAGTACTTTGCTTTTTTTAAGAAGTCTTAGTTTTTGTCCTGTTGTATTGCATAGGGAAACTCTAGCTCAAGGCCAATTATGGGTTATGCAATATCGGTGGGAGTTGAGGGAGAGCTGGATTTCTGCACTGAAAGTGTCTTTTATCAGATCATAACTCTCAATTTATTTAGAAATATCATAAGAATCAAACCCATATTTTTCTGCTGTTGCGGTGAAGAGACCAAAACCTCTAGTTAAAAATTGGCTGGTTTGATTTTATATAAAGTTTATAGGAAAAGAAAGTATTTTGCCATATAAGTAGAAAGCTTTCACTGAGCCAGGTTTTCATCTGTTGCATCTGAGTAATGTTAAATGAATTCTACTGATCCTAGTGGAGTGACATGGGATTTTTTTCTGGTTTCACACTAGACTCATTGAAATCAGAGTCCAACCTACTATTTTTTAGTGGACTTTAGGGAAAGTATTGAGGCTCTTTGAAGGATTTCTGCAACACACAGGGACTGTGCGAACATGTAATTTTTTGCTTACACATATGATAAAATTTTAGAGACAACATCAGGGAAAAAAGTAATTGACAGAAGTGACTTACAGGCAAAATATCTTTTTTTTTTCTTTCTTTTTTTTTTATTTTAAATACTACAGTGATGGTAAAGTTTAAATAAGCATACTGCATAGCTATGGAAGAAATAAAACTCACAACTGTATTACAACAAAAACTGGAGCTCAGGCAAGCTAAAATCAAAGCCTGTATCAAGTACATCAAGATCACCATCAGGCTTTGTCTGCCTGCTCAAAGAGCTTACTCCTGATAAAGGGAAAAAAGGCAGGAGGGAGAAAGGTTTTACAGCCATAACTCAAGTTCTGTATCACATAACACCTGTCCCAGGCTTTCTCTCATCCTTTAAATCTATTCTTTACTAAAGAATGAAAGAAAGGAATGAGAAATCCACGGGAGGAGGTGTGCAGTGTCTATGCAGAGAATCTCGCCATGCTGACAGCTTGCTGTAATGCCATTTAAACATAACCACCACCAGCTAAGGAAACAGAAACACGGCTGTATGCTGTGTGTGCCTTCCCCTTACCCCCTGCACACTTGTGCTCATTACAGCTCTTTCTTTAAACTGCTGGCTAGACAGCTGGCAGTGCCTCAGAGGAGCGCTGAGTAAAGGAGCATATAAATTACTGTTGCGTTTTACAGCCAAGATAAACTCAGACTGCAAGGGTTATAGCCTGAACTAACACACAAAAAAGAGAACCTAGCGGGCCTCTGAAAAGCAAAGGGGAAAAGAAGGAAAGAAAGCATATTTCGGTGAACCTCCTAACCATGTGGTGGGGATGAGGGGAAGCAAAGATACATAAAATATAGACCTTCTCTACATCTAAAGAGAAGAATAAGGTTAATACTTCTGTGCTGGCAACCATAAATCTGTAATTTTAAATTAGTATTCTTAGACATGCTTGTACTGTGTCATCACCGTAGATTTTCAAAGGTGGCAAAGGATGTGTGACGAAAATTTCCATATTATGCATTTTATTAAGTGATGCCTAATATACATGTAATTTCAGGTGGGCCAGTGCTTGGATAAAGTTCCCAGATGAACACTGAGAAGGCTGGTCTGCTTGGAACTGCCTGTGCTGGCTTTGTGCCTCCCACATGGGATAAGCTATAGCCCATTATTTGAAACAATGAGTTCAAGATACAGCAGAGTGTTAAAGGGTTATTAAGGTTAAAATATGGTTTTGGATTCATGTTCATTTGCCGTTGACTTTACACAGGAAAGAACAAATAGTGGTTCCTAATTTGAGGTGCTTTATTTAATCCTGCACCCAGTGTTGGGTAGATTAGTCCAGGGAACACAGGATTTGTTTGAATGAAGTCATGGCTTTATGCTGCAGCCTGTAATACCAGGTGCCAAATATTAAGATATTTCTATATAGACACTCCAGTCCGTTACCTCAAACCATTATAAGTATTCCCTGAGAGTGCCCCATAGTTTGTGCAACAAAGAGAAGCTGAAAATGTGTACAGCTTGACTTGTTCCCTCAGGAAACAGTGTTCAAGTGTCAGAAGACCCACAAAGTAAGTGCTGGACTTACTTTCAAAAACCTATGGACTGGAGCACAGTGTGTGGTGTGTATTACTGCTCTGCTGCAAGGAAACATAAAGCATGAAGCTTTATCTTTCAGCCAGAAACCCTGGAACCTCTGGGAGACCAGAGTCTAAATCAGGAATCAAAACATTTCCCCAGCACAACTGCGAATTGAAAATAAGCCCTTGTACTGTGTTGGCAAAGATATAGATGGAGGATGCCTTTGAAATGCTTAAAAGTTTCTCAGATCAACTTGGTGACTTCTCTAGCTGAGAAAAATATTAATTTTAGAAATGTATTTGTTGTGATTTGTAGAGTCTGGAGAGGTGAGAAAAGGAGTTCTTAGGAAAAGCAACTATTTGTTTGCCTTGTATTTACAGTATTATGGTGTTTGTTTAAAATTTATTATAGTGCTTAAATAAAATGTCATGACTAATGAAAGTGACGCAAAATATTCTACACAATTAATTATAATAAAAGTCCTGCAAAGACAAGCCATAACATGGTTTTGGTCTTTCAAAATCAAAGCTGTGTTATGCTTAATGTTGTACTGTCTATACCAAGCTGAGAGACTAAGTTTAACAAAAACCTCCTGTTTTCAGTTCAATTAAAAAATGTCATAGTACTAGGACTTAGTACCAGGAAAAAAAGAATGAAGAAAGGGTCTGATGGAAACCTCATGAAATTCAAGGAGAAACATAAAATTCTGCACATGGCGAGGAACAACCGCATGTACTGGTACATGTCGGGGGGCCATCTCAGCTGGAAAGTGACTTTGTAGAAAATGCCCTGGGGGTCCTGGTGAACACCAAGTTGAACACGGGCTGGCAATGTCTCCTTGTTGCAAAGAAGATGAATGATATCCTGAGCTGCATTAAACTGAATATTGCCAGCAGGTAGAGGGATGTGATGTTCCCCTCTATTTAGCACTGGTGAGGCCACAACTGGAGTGCTGTGTGCAGTGTGAACTCCTGAGTTCAAGAGAGCCATGGACATAATGGAGAGAGTACAGTGAAGGGCCACAAAGATGGCCACAGAGAAGATAGATCTCTCTTATGGGGAAAGGCTGAGAGACCTGGCTCAGTTCATCTTGGGGCATCTCATCCGTGTACATACCTACCTGCAGTGTGGGTTCCAAGGGGATGGAGCCAGGCCTATTTTCAGTGGTGCCCAGTGCCAGGACCAGAGGGAACGAGCACAGACTGAAACACAGTAGGTTTCCTTTAAACATCAGAAAACAGTTTCATACTGTAAGAATGACATTTCACTAAACTTAATAAAACTCTAGCAGCTTATTTTCAGGTTTCATACTTAATAGTGACAGAAGTGCTGTAAGAGGGCTAGGAAACATTGCTGAAAATTGGAAGGAACTAGAGCAAATGATGCAGTCTGAGAGGCTGGTTACAGAGCTGGTCGAAAGCACAGAAGTTTCTAATGTTCATGGCATTTGCTAAGTTCTGCTCTGATAAGGAAATACACAAAGGATGACTTTCTTGTAAGATGAGCCACCACAGGAAAGATGTATTGAAGAAGACATGTTCTCCTAGACCAAAGCCTTGTGCCTTAAGATTGCTTTTGTGGGGTCATGTTTGCATGATGAATTTAGTAAAGTCAATATATCAGGCACGTTGCTTGTACTTGGTTTTTTGGGCTTCTTTTTTTTTTTTTTTTTTTTTTTTAGTAGCTATTATTTTTAAATAGATCTTGTACTAGTTACTGTTGCAATAGCTGCTACAAACCTGTGCCTAGCTGTCTCCTTTTGACTTCACCACCCACATTTCCTCACCTAACAGGCACAGCCTTTCTTTCTTACGCTACTGATTTGAACAGCACTGCAGGCTAACAGCGAAGTCCAGCTGATATCCAACTTGCCTCTCACTGGGCCAGGTTTTCAGGGATGCTCCTATGCTTGGAGGAGACACTCCTTGCTCTTCCCAAGATCCTGTCACTTAGGTCTGTCCACAGGCTCCCAAGGCTTATTGTTCTCCTCTGTATTGTCCTCATACTTAGGTCAGGCTTTCATAATCCTCCCTGGGCCTGATCCAAATGCTGAAGGCAATAGAAGTGCTGATTCTACTGGTTCTACATCAAACCTGTTGTTTACAGCAAAAATACTTGAACCAGTAGACAGAGTACTGTGTTAGAAGGTTGACAGAAAAATATTTACCTGGTTCATTTGTTTTCTGAATAGTTAATACCAAATAAGAGCATGGGAACCCATTCAAAGAAACAGGGATGGCTACATATCTCCTGTTTGTGTCGTTCCCAAAATGCACTTAGTGCTTTATTCCCAGTTGCTCCTACAGAACAGCCATGGAGAGACTGCTGAAATTTGTGAGCATTATTTGGGTAAAGGGACTGTCCAGGACACAGAGAATGCTAATGAAATCAAAGTCCTTCTTAGGCTAGAGAAGAAGTGGGGAGGAACTTGGCAGAGATTTTAATCTCCATTCACCTGCACTGCTTGGGAAATGTATTTCCGCACAGAGCTGGAAAACCCAGAGGGAAATGCAGGAGGCCAGAAGGCAGCTATTCAGGGCACCGTATCGTCAAGGCCAAGCAACGTCCAGAGGAGGAGCCACCCCACAAACCTATCATGCTGGACACTGGCTGCAGCCCCAAACCTGCCTGCCACAACTCTTGCTCAAGCAGGTTCTCAAGTGGGAGCTCCAAAATCACCACTATAGCAATGAGGGCAAGGAAAGTCTGCATGTGGGAGAGGTGTCCAGCTGCATTACCTCCACAGTGGGACACTTTGATGCATAATACTGCAGCTTTCCCTCTTCCTCTCTGGCTGCCAGGTCCTACAAGCCAAAGAGAAACAGCACTGCCCTGGAATTGCATACAGCATTTCAAGACAGTTGTATTTACTGCTTAATTCTTGAGTCCAAACACCTGCAGCTCTGTAAACTGTGCTGCTGCAGCATACCAGAACACAGGTGCCAGGTTTTCATGTCACTGACATGCAGTACAGGTGCACAGTGACATTTGAGAATATCCCTCAGCACATGCAGGTGGCAGCCAGTGCCAGTTCATTGGCCCTTGTTGTCTGGCAAGACCAAGCCCAGTTGCTCCATGAAATGCCTATAGCTAGGCAACACATTGGTCTAACCCTGACAAGAGAGTTTCCAAAGGAGTTGTGTCCAGAACTATCATTCTGCTTCTGCTCCTAATGAGTTCCTTGAGTTGATGGCTCCACTTCTCCTGTCCCTCCAGGATGGGACAAAAGAGGACCTTGTGATGCTGCTCTAGCATCCATCAAAAAAGAAGAGGATTTCCAAGCAATGATGATCTCAAAACAAACTGAGTCCATTGAATTTCTTTGGAGGAGACTGCTGGTTAAGCTGATGATTTTGCATTCCTCCATTTCCATTTGGAAATCCCTTTCCAAACAAGCTCTGGAGAATTGTCCAAAGACACCAATTTCAATTCATTTGGTGAATTAATGATGATATCTGTGTTGTCATAGATTAAGAGCCCTTCAAAAAGGACATAGTAAGGAAAGAAATAAATTAAACTTTACTTACATTTAACACATAAACTGCATCCCCACTTATTCCACACATCAGAACGTTCCATGTCCAACACAGTACCAAGGTCTCCTGAGGGAAGAGCGGGTGTCCACAGCACAGAGGTGTTCACAGGGGTGTCCTCCCTCATCTGCTCACTTTTAGTGTATTGCCACTGTGACTGAACAAAAAATTTCTGCCGTGGAAGAAGACTCAGTGGAGGTGACCCAGGGTAATGTGCCTGTAAAGCTCAGGGAAGAATGCAGCCAGGGGCTGACCACACGTATTGCGAAGAAGCTGACTTTATCTCAACACCAAGGGGACTTGAGGGTGGCTTTTTTTAGATTAACAGCTATCACCATGCAATGACCTGGTGGTGGAAATATTTATCTCTCAGTTAGTTCAAGGAGTGTGCGTCCCTGAATTACACAGGACAACATGGAGGGGAATGAATAAGTGACTTGTTCCAACATAGAGTATAAAGCTGAACAACTAATGAAAGAATTTCTCAGAGAGCAATAAGGTTGAGAAGGCTTCAACCCACAGATGCCTTCCTGAAATTTGGGATGCTCAGTGTCATGATGATGAGTGTATTAGAGAGACCAGTAATGGGAATTGCACTGTCATGGTGGTTAAACTTTATTGCAATTGCCACATGTATTTTGCTAAGTGTAACTTACATTGGTACTGTGTTATATAATATATTTTGTAGCACTCTGCTAAAATCGAAATCCCTTGTAACATCAAGTATCTTCAAATAAGGAATTTTGATATTAAATGTTACACATTCCATGTAGGGAATGTCTAAAAGAACCTGGTCAGTAACATCAGGAAATGCCTTTTTTCTGTGAGTGTGACTGGGCGCTGATACATGTTGTCCAGAGAAATTGTGGAGTCTTACACCTTGGACATATGCAAAAGCTGTCTGGACACAGTTCTGGGCAAACAGCTCTAGGTGGTCCTGCTTAAGCAGAGAGATTGGACCAGATGAAATCCAGAAGTCCCCGCTAGTCTCAGGGATTCTGTGATTCTCAGAGATCATGTCTTGCCTTACAGAGAAGCATTTTGCCTCTCTCTTTAGGTATTTCTAGCAAGAGTCCTTATGCCAGGAATTCAATGCCTTGGGCTGTGCTGGTTACATTCAGATCCTGGGTCTGTTGTGTGATGCTGAAAAATGCTGGATGTTGGTAATAAGTAATGAAAATGTGAAAAAGATTGTGTTCAAAGGATGCTCAAAACAGATGTGATTTTGAGTTCACTGGAGCCTTCCTGAATGGCTCTGGGATATCTGTACCTCCTGTCACCAGCTTCAACAGCAGAAGGTGGGCTGGTGCATGCTGCCCTGTTGCCTTGCAGCCATGTGGCTGTGTCCCTGCCCCAGTGTGTCCAGCATTATGCATAGTCAAGGTGCTGAAGATCTGTGAACACAGTAGCGAAAAAAATTCAGAGCTGCCAGACTTGGACCTTTTGTATCATACTGTATTTTGCAGAGAATTTATCCATTCCCTTCTTAATGGAAATATAAAACTTCTGGGACTTGTTCTTTTGGGTGGGTTGAGACCATGTGCAGATTACCTGTCACTTTCATAATTGTTGCACTTATAGTAAAAGCTTTTCATTTCTAGAGATTTTTCCCTGAGTCCAGAAGAGCACCTCTATGATGTCCTAAACCTGGCATTGATATATAGTGTCACTAATATGTGACCGAACATAAAAGCTTTCTAAATACTGTAATCTGTTCTCAGCCCACAATAATGCAGCACACATGCATCCTTTCTGCTGTCTGTCATGAATCATGATGCCTGACAAGTACGGATAAAAGGCTTCGTCACATTGCACATGAGCAGATAGTGGTTTGGGTTTTTTATCCATAAGGGAACTATGTAGTTACACTTCTGTGGCTGTGATCTCTTTCAGTCAAATAGAGGCAGCTGTAAGAAAGACATTCTATTTATAAAAAACCCCATGATGTCCATAATTCCTGGGTTCTCCTATTGATTTTTTTTTTTTTTTAATTACAGATGGCTGATAATTTCTAACTGGAATTCAGTTTAAGTTCTGTACGTGAAGCAATGGTTAAATAGATTAACATTTAGTGGTTTGGTACTTAGGAAGTGTTTTAAAACTGACTCTGCTGAGGTCATAGTGCGAGTTTTGCTTTGGAAATAAGTTTCTAATGGCTAATTTAAGCTTCTTGTCAATAAAAGAAAAAAAATACACACTTCTATCAAATTATTAACTTTTAACATCAGGAAATCATACATACTACAACTGTGCACTAATTTGTAGCAAGAAAAAACTGAATATTTCTTCAAGGGACTCTTTAATCTATATAATGATTTCTTCTTCTAAGCATCGCACTCATTCAAGGCAGCTTTCAACATCTACATTATCTCAAATTTTTAACCAATATTGTTACTTTTTGAAGACAACACTGCAATCTAAACCAGATGCCGTAACATGTTGCTTTGTGGTTGAGAGAGCTAGATTATTGCCAGATTATTGACTTTAAAAATCATACCCTCCAAACCTGTATTTTATTTCCTTTCAAGACAGACATTTGTGTCACATGATCACATGATCAGATGTTTTCATGTGAGGTTGCCTTTTTAAGTATCTGGAATGTCGCTGAGTTATTCTCTTTAGAAAACTTGTACTTCCTATGGCTAAGGAAGGCATCAAGTTATATCAGAGGTCACATATGCTTCAACTTTTGCTGTTGAATTTTAATTCTGTCATCATGACTTCATGTTATTCTGTTGTTTGGTTTCTCTTCCACAGATCATCTCTGTTCCTCAATAGTCATCAGATTTCTCCAGTTTGTTGCTTCCTACTTGTGTTCTTTAGGTTGGTTCATGTCATATGTTACCATATTTCCCAGTTGAATGTCATTCTGCTCACTCATTTGACTTTCTTAATTGCATAAGAAAGGCCACATATGCTACCTTTTATTTTTTTATCTATTTTTATTTATGAAGTTTAATTTACTCAGATAAAGTCTAGTTGATGGCCAAAAATGTCTTAGTACAGTAAAGCATAGACCAGTTGAAAATCAAAGCATTGCTCTTAGTCTTGTATTCTATTTTTCCTAGATACTCTAAACTTTTTTTGGAATTATTTCTGATTAGTTACATATTCCATTTACTGGATATGTATATAGGCCTTGCAACTCATCTTTATTTTGTGTTCATAGAAATTATTTGGGTGGTTTTGATAGTGATACAGTTTTAATAACGTCTTTCAATAACATTTGCAGTTTATCCTTGATATGAAAGGTAATAAGAGATTAATAAACAGTAAGGCCATCCTAAAGTCAGCATCATTAAAATAAATAGCCATTGTTTTCTATTTTGAAATGTATTTCACAGGATGGATATGAAAATGTTACTCAGCTGGGCTCACCAAGAAAACCTCCATTTTCCTTCCTGCATTTCTTGTTATATATGTGAAGATAATCAAATTTTGCAGGTGATGTAGAGTGCATTTCACCAATAAATGGTAATGATATAGAAAAGAATGTTCTTAACAAAAATATGCACATGTAGAGTAATGTATGCTATTTTTCTAATAGATGTCCTGCCTTTCAAAGAGGAAAAGTGTGTGGTCTCTGAAATCCATCCTAGAGAAAACCGTGCATAGTCATAGCCAAAGTATGTCAATCAATTCCTTGCTGGCTTTTCTTTGAAAAGGAAATAAAATAGCAAGTACATAGAATGTGAAACAGATTACTGGAAGCATGGAGATAAATCAATTATTCACCATTTATCACAAAATAAAACAGTTCAATAATTCATAAATATAAGGTATGTTAGATTCCTAAACTGTGACTGTTACATGTGGGTTTATTTATGGTTTTATTACATTTTGCTTTTAATAGAGACTTTAAAAAGAGAGCGGGTATTTTTATGTGGAAAATTTACTGGGCGAAAAATTTCCATTTCGTTTTTGGTGATTTCATGTGCCTGAGATTTCATTCTTCCATAAAATTCCTCTGGGATAACGGAAATTTTTCACATCGAATCATATGAATCATATGAATGTTTGAAAAGCCACTTCTTTGTGAAATGTTATGCTCTGCAGTTCTGATCTGACACTTAAGAGGAATTGTGGCCACATTTTAAATTTGTCTCTTGAAGGAAGATATCAATAAAAGTAAAGATTGTTATCTAGATCAGCTGGCTGTTAAAATGTTCCTATGTATTTCAAATTTGCTACAGAACTAAAAAAAATAAAAATAATTCTTTCTTAGAAAAAGAAAACAGTGTTCCTGGTACTCCAAAAGAGCCATAATATATAACATATTTGTGAAGGGAGTGAGGTGATTTCTCAGAGCTTTGTCTGCTGATACATCATCTGCCACACTGCAAGCTGCTGATAAATTCCTTGGGTTGGAGAAAGATAGGGATGTACTGTGATTTCAGCTGAGAAAGAGGAAATGGAGCCTTAGAATTTCATTTCTAAGGATTTTACTTTTCAGATATAAGCCCTGGAAGAGCTGATTCCTTACTCATTTCTAAGATGAGATTTTTTGCTTTGGATTGTGTGGGAGATGAATATTTCTATTCCTAAAACAATATCCTCATTCCACATTATTCAGTTCTCTTATGGATGAAAGGGCCAGAATACCATGAAAGGATCCTAAAAGCCCTCTTTCTGGATTGTAGAGTTCCTTGTGGCAGGCAAACTCTAACTGAGGAAAAGGGCTTCCTCAGTCAGGCAGAGAAAAGAAAGGTCCCTGCTGCCTTTGCTAGGCAGCGCTTGATCATGGTATGTATAGTCTGTTAGTAGAGAGACATGCTCCTAGGTCTACTGTAGATATGCTGAGGACCTCTCCAGTTCTTGGACAAGCAAAAACATGTCTGAAAGCTGTCCTCCTGGCTGCATCCTCCCTTTGTTGCATGCTCTGTGCTGCACCTCTACAGGACACAGTTGCAAAGCCCAACTCAGTGATCTGTGCAACTTCAATTGACTACAAGAATTCAACAATTTTGCATGCATATAAGAGCCTCTGCTTGAAGTACAGGAGGTGGAATGCAGTCCGTGACAAACTATTGGATCAAACAGTACGCACAAATCGCTAACATTGGAAACTCCAAATGCTGCATGAATGAGTCCTTTAGAGCAAATAGCTCTTCCTGCAATCTCAACTCCTTGTGTTGTAGTTCATGCTCTAAATAACTTTGAACTAGTCAGATGAGGGAACATCAGGTTTTTACGCAATGAAGTTTCTCTGGCTTTGCTGAATCCCATGAATGCCTATAGTTCCTCTATTTCATCACTTAATTTGGGACTTAACTAATATGTGTAAAGTATCATGGCTCAAAAGTAAATCAGCATTTAAAGCAATCACTCTGGCTATTAAGGATTCCAAGTGATGAAAGAATAGGAAAAAAGCTAAGTAATACAGATTAGAGATTTTCTGAAGTCTTTTTGAGGTGTCTAGACTACATGTCCAAAAAATAGATAGGTTGAACAGTGTGTCAGACATATTTTTTTCACAGATTTTAAGGTTTTCCTGAGATTGTAGCTTCTAGAATTACTAGGTTGGCCGGTGTCAGAATTGATTTTTCAGTGGTGATCTGAAGTCATTGGTAGAATGTAAACGAACAATAGGCAATGACATGCAAGTGGATAGCTTTGCAACTCTTATGCTACACATTTTGCTACTGCTGGGGGTGAAGAAAAGACAAAAAAAACAGTCAGAGATGTAAAGCATGATATTTGCACATGTGAAATGAAAACAATGGTTGGACACAAAAGCAAGAAATAAGTTTTGATGGGAACTTATTTCTCAAAGGAGCCCCACGATTTATGATCAAGTTAGCACATGTGAAATAATGGAGCTGTAAAGGGGGCAGGTGGTTGTCAAGCCCAGAAACCGTATTTGCATTTGCACTGAATTTTCCAGTGAGTGAGTCATTACAGCTTTCCAGAAGCTGTGATGCCAGGCAGAGCTTCATGTGGAAATAAGACATTGTTAAAAATATACTTGTTAAGCATTTCCTCTTTACATCTGATGCATGCTTCAGTGGATGTCATAATATTTAAATGGTTGCTTACCGTTCAGAGTGTGTAAAATGCACAGTTTGGGAATGTATTTAGTCACTTGTGCAGAACTGTGAAGTCAAGGGCAAAAGGCAAGAACGAGTTTCCAGGCTGAAGACTAAACTGCTGGATGAAAAACAATAAGGATGGTGTTGGATACAGACTCACAGCACCGCTCATACATCTTAAACAGATCTTTGTCAGGCACAAGATCACACAGTCCCCACAGTAATAATAAAACGGCATGCCTTCTATTTTTTACACACTTCTCCCTTTGAAGAATTGTATTTAGGAGCCAAGTCTTCTGACAGATTTCACAAATTTTTATTACCGTGTGTCCAGCACAAACAGTTCTTCTCAATATACTTACAGAAGAGCAAAATATCTTTTAAAAAACACAGAGGTGCTTTCAGCTCCAGTCAAGTGAGATTAGACAGTTCAGTGCGGCTGCATGGCTGCAGTCATTAATTGAGAGCCAAGGGAGTTCTATTCTACAGAGAGCAGAGTATTTTACAGTATATCTCAGATAAAACATCTTCTGGTCAGTATTAACTCCCAAGCCTTGTTAAACAGAATAATTGAAAGAAAAATGTCACATAATTTTGCTCCTAAATAATTGATGGCGACTGAGCACTAGACAAAAGGCCTGATTCTCCCTCCTCTCTCTAAGGCTCTCCAGGCCACATTTGTGGAAACCTGCCTGCAGTGAGTGGAATTTATGGGGGTGTAAAAATATTGTAGCTGATAAGAGAAACAGGCTGGGTACATGCCTGCACAGCTTTTGTTTACCACAGTATTTCTATTCTTTTGAGTTTTCATAGCTCTGCTTTCTTTTGCTGAATACACAGATGTGTTCAAGAGAGTCAGGGAAAATACCTTCAAATATGCAAATAAAAGACGTAACTGACAACTTTGTAGCAAACACTACTGGTATGTCTATTGTGCTTAAAGCAGCTTAAGACCTAAAGAAATCTAGGATTAACTTTTCTGTTGAGTATCATTTAAAAAAAAAAAAAAAAAAAGAGGAGAGAAAAAGAGCACAAAATGAGGTTACAAGCTAAGAACACTTAAAAGAGAAAAAAAGAAATATATTTTTCTTGTATGAAAAGATGGACTTTAGAAAGAGAGATCATAAATAGTTCTTTTTTCACATAGGAATTTTGAAAGCAATTCATTTACCGACTTAGGAACCATTTCCTCTAAAGCTAGGGTGACCTTCCTAACTTTTTGGGTTCACAAAGGACCTTATTCACAGCATGCAATTCATACATAGCTATGAAATTTTGCATAATGCAAGTGACACTTCTTGATCCATTTTCCTCTTCTTTCTCTTTCTTGTGAATTGCAGCTGTTACATCTGTAGCAGTTTCCATAGTAACACTCAATTTTGGACTTTACTAAAGGGTGGGAATGAGTAGCTTGAGAATGATTGACCAGGAAATAGGTTTAAAATGAACAATTATAAAACATTTAGAGGCTACTAGGAAAAAAAAAACCCACCACTGAAAAACCTTAAACCCTTTCCGGCACCTTACAGTGTTAACCCAGCCTCACGAAACCACCCCAAAGAGCAGTTCTGAACACATAAATCATTAACACTGACCTGAGATTTGGCAGCTTGATGAGACATTGGTTTCTACTGTGAAGATTATGGTAGTGCAGCTAGGTACTAAATTTTAACACTAAAGGGTTTGTCATTTCTGCAGTCTTTCCTCTTTCTCTCAGAAAGTGAGCTTGCCCCAGCAATGTCTGTGGTGGACTTGCATGGGAGAACTCTGAGGTTATCTGGGCAGGCGTTGGGGTGATCTTGGTGCACTAAGATTTAATAGTGGTAGTTGCAAGGAAAAAAGTATGCAAATTTAATAGGTACTTTTGCCCTATCTCATCAAAGTCAACTTTAGGAACCAGCATCCCAATCTCAAACACCATTATCTTAAAGGGGTTATTATGTGCATTTGGCTAAATCTGGAAAGAAGAATGGAAGTGTTATGAACTGTTAGAAACTCAAAGAGCCTGGAATACAGTTTCAGAAAGTCTACCATGACTGCAAGCCCTCCCTGTGGAGTGAGTGCTCGCTAGAATTGTTGCAAATAACTTCAAAAGGAAAAACAATAGAGGAGAGGACAGAGATTTGGTGGCTTAGTGGCTAAAACTCTGAACCTTTCACCTCTCAATCCATGCTGAATGCCCAGCTTCAAGTTCTCAGAAAAATTACTTTCTACTTCAAAATGGAAAGAACTTACCATACATAATTGGAAGTGATTTAGGATACGGAACTAGAGTAGTAGTTTTATGGGGTCATGACCTTTTAACCTGCACATTTTGTCATGGTGCATTTGACAGCTGGTGACATTTAGTCCATAGAATAATTTGTCTTGATGTGTTTTTGTTTGCTTTGGGTTTGGTTTTGTAGCAGTGGTGCATAGGTACTCTTTGTGATAAGTGTTTAGATGCCCTATATTTAATTATTAGAAGGTTGACTATCTAGCAAATCTTTACATAAATGGAATTCTGATTTATTATAGCAGATAAATTACAATGCAAATGCATATCTAAAAACAGCATTACAAAGGCATGATTCAATTTCCATGGAAAGAAATTCTCAAGCATTCTAAACAGAGAAGCAGATTGGGTGCTCTGACTACTGCCTGCCAGGTGTGAATGGACCTTGTGGTGGCTCCAGTCATAATTTCATGCAATTACTATAGATACCTGTTCAAGATTTAAGCAAATCATATGATTAAGCATAGAAAATAACATTTATTTCCTGCTATCATCCTTTGCATTATGCAATTGCTGTTGTATAAGATGACTTGGTCCTGTCTGAGGTTGTGCAATTCTGTAAGAGCCGAGTTTCTGTGTAAGAGATGAAGACACTTGGAAGCTCATGCAATATTTGTGTCTGCAGCATGTGTGAGCAGCAGCGATAGTTCAGTTACTAACAAAGCTTATGCTTGAGTTTCACCAGAACAGACATTCTGTTGTATGAATGATGAATGAACATATTTATGTATACATACAAGCATATATATATATATTTGTAACTAAAAGTTAGGGCTTAACTGTTTGAAAGAGATTTCAGATTATCCTGATATGACTTTGCTAACCTTCTTCAGCAATACTACGATGAGAAAATTAAAAACATCTTAAGAAACAATTGAGTAGAAATTTAGCCCTATGAATCATGGTATCTTAGGGAGAAGGGGAGAAGGGGAAAAAAAAACCTCAGAAAAAAAGTGAAGTACAACAAGATGACTGGTGAAAAAGAGTTAAGTGCTTCACTTCATGCAGCTTGGCAAATGGAAGAACACAAATCATTGCAAAGGAAAAAACACGCTTGGAAATCTCTGGAGACTGACTTCACATGGCTAATTTACAACCACATGCCGCATCTGTCACTTTTACAAATCAATGAGAGTGCCTACCCTTTAATAGCACAGGGTCACTGGTAAAGGTTGCTAGTGTCGGCCATACAGACGAGACCTTTCAGGATGTCAGAAAAGAACCTCGGTGACGCACATTAACACCCACATGCTCCTTTATGTCACTTCCAATTTACTTTATCTTAAATTGTCAGCTAGCAGAGCTCACTCTCATATTAATAACTAGAGGTTTGCATCCAAGCCAGGAAAAATAAACCCTGCTGATAGCTCCATGAGGCAGCTGGCTTACTCTAAGGAAAGCCAAAAGGGAAAGATTGAGCTCTTAGTCCTTCTTAGTAGAGTCTGCAACATTAAGGAAAGGAAAAAGATGATATGACTTACAGATGGCCCATGTGTAGTGCATAGAGAAAATTTTGCAATTTTTATTTTCTTTAGATCTATTGAATAAGAGAGTGATTCAGTTCTTTTATAGTACTGGACTATAAAAAAAGACATGAAGGCCACATATGAATACAAAATGTTCCCATGAACTGGAACAAGTTTCCGCAGCCCTGAGTTTATATTTCTCTGTGGTATTACTAGGTATTTAATCCTCTTTCTTACTCCTATTCCATTCTTATTGGAGAGACCTGATAGGCTTGATTCATTTTTCGAATTCAGCTGGTGGAAGCTGAGCTGTGGGACTTGGTGCTGGAAATGTTATTTGGGTAAAGCAACAGTGCCAAATGCGTCTCAGCTCAACTAGCAGGCAGTCCCCCAAAGCACATATCTATCCCTACTCTTTAATAGCACAGGGCAGGATGCAAAGCTAAATACTACAGAGAAGTGCTGATGCAGTCAGTCCCATAAGTATACTTTGCCAGGATTACTCCTGTGGGATCATAGCTCTCCATTGGGAGAAATAGCAGAGACCTCTCAGTAGCTGAGACTTCCTTCTTTCTTGTATCTAATCAGGTGAATAAAACCCTAGATTTTCTTTCTGGCTTCCCACCTAAAGAACATTTCTGTACAATTTTGACTGAATCTGCACACAAGAACCTTGCTTTTACAGGCAAAACTTGACCATGTTTGTTGGAAGTGAATGTTTTCCTGTTTGGATGACTGTTAAATCTGCTTGATAATTTCATTGGAATCATTCTCTATTTGCAATTGTATTGACTGCAGCTGTATCCCTTTAGTCATATTATTTTCAAGAAAAAGGATCCTGGAACATTTTTTTCTTTTGTATGCAATCCATTTCATGCTTCTGATGTTGTTGGCAAGATTTATCACCTGCTTAATTGTCTTCTTTTCCTGGTTATTTATAAATATATAAAATACATAGATCTCAGTAGCACTCTTGTGGCATCCTCCCTTTTGATAAAAATGACCATTTCTTTCTATATTTTATTTCCTGGTTTTAATACATTGTTGCTTCTTGGCCTTGTCTTCTACCTTGTCACACCTTTGGAACTAGCCTTTGACAGGAGCAAGGCTGAAAGATTTTCTGAAAGTTCAACTACATGGTGTCAGCCAGCTCATGTTTACTCACAAGTACTAGGTGATTTCTTCAGACAAATCTAGTGACTATACTAGCTGTGACTTCCAGCTACACAAAGAATGTTATTTCCTACTGTGTCACATTGATCCCAGTGATCATTAATTCTTTTTCTTTTTTTTCTTGAAATGAATTTTAATGGCCTGAAGTTTGACTTTCAAGTATGACATTTCCAGGATTACCCTTGAAGCACCATTAAGGATTGATCTCACATTTGTAATTTTCCTTTCCTTAAAAGGTAAGTTAAATATGTCCGCCTCATCAACAGTCACACTTTTGGGTTGCAGAATAGACATAGCAATCAATTTAGTAACTGGATGCATGTCAGGGTTGAACTAGCTGCATTTTGTGAAATGTTAAGAGAGGACTAAGCGTGCCTTAACAGAGAAAGTTGTAACCTTTATGTAAACACTTAAGTTTCTGTGAAGAACTAGCTCTATTCAAGTACTTTTGCTGAGATGACTGAGTTTTGCCTAGGAAATAATAACTGACTTAGCTGTCAATAATCTGAGCTATATGCATATCAGAGCAGCTAATCTACATGTGGTGGAAGACAAGTGGAGACCGTGGGCTATAACTACATCTGGCAGAGATGTCCCCAAATAAGGATGTTTCAGAAGTCATAAGTTGCAGTGAAAATTTTGCCACTGGATTTATCTCTTTAGGCTAAAGCTTACTAGACTGGTGTAGTCACACCTCCTGATGCGATAGCAGAACATAAAAAAAAAACATGCAGAGTTGTTGCTGTTGTTAACAACGAAACACAATATATCTCTTCTGCAGTGAAGAAATGGTTTTCTCTGTTGGAGTGACTTGCAAAGTATACAATGTGGTATTAATGAAAAAATATGCAGCTATGAAGGACACCTCTGGAATTTTACTTTTTGAAACTGAATGTAGGTCTTGAAGCAGTCATTCTGCTCTCAGGCTCCAATAATATCTGCCATGTTCACACTGTGGCTTAACAGACAGGCTACAGATGAAGGTAGAGGCTGCTGCTTTTTAGGATAGATTTCTGGGTTCTTTATAATATGCCATTAAGTCATCAAAACTTAGAAAAATTGGCCCCTCAGCAGACCTTTCCTTGGGATTTGCAGCACAGACTGACTGTGTGGTGATCACTGTAGTTAAGAATTCTTGCTTTTCTAATGAGTACTTTGTCATGAATGAGTACGCTGTACAGAGGATGCTGCACTGATGCTGGGCTTTCTGGTTATATTTTCTTTAAACTCTGAGGAGTTTTCAACTTAATACAACCACACAGGGGTCAAACAGGGAGATAAAGAATAACACATAGATGCAATAGGAAAGGCACAGTTCTTGTTGTCCTGTAAAGGTGCTCAAGAGCACCTGAAAGGTGAGAGTACCTGAAAGGAAGCTGTAGAGAGGCAGGGGTCGGTC
>BJBW01003937.1:0-59468 GCA_004320125.1 Scolopax mira
GAGAGCCAGAGGGGCCTTTGCCTCTGAGGAAACCATGGTCCTGGAGGGAAAGCATGGCAGGTATGGCCAACAGAAATAGGGTGTGAGGAGCCCCTCCAGCAGCAACAGTAGATCTCTTTCTTTCCATCCTGTGGTCAGCAGAGCCAGACAGACTCCCCAGCGCCCCTGCTCCCCTTCCTGTATCCTAGTTCAGTTTCAAATGTGCTCTTTTCCCTTTTTCCTTCTATCTTGCTCCTTGTAGGTATGGCCCGGTTGCAGCTCTGGCCAAGCCCCATGCTCGTATCTTCAGGATACAAACATCCAGTATTGCCCTTGCTGATGGGAAACCTCTGGCCTGGGATGGTTGTCCTTGCACAGTGGCCATAGATGTAAGTTTGTGACAGTAGTATCTCAATAAACTGACCTGCCAGAATAATATCTCCAGTGCCTCTCCTGGAGCTTAAATGCAAACCTCCTGTAGCTAAAGCTAAATGTTCCATACCTAAATATTCCCTCCTCGATAGCTGATCACGCTGGGTTTCTCCTTCCCTCCAGTCTATTGCTGTGAAGAGCCATTACAGAGCATCTCTGTTACTGTCCGAGAAAATGACTGTTTGTATTGGTGTTTGGTCTAGGGCTGGCTTCTGGGTAATATTAATCATTAATTCTAATGAAGTTAGTGGTTTGGGTCCCATTTCTGTGTTGCAGGTTTGTAAAGAACACTTACATTCTTAGGGTGAAAGATTCAGAATAAATGTGAGGTATAACCTGTAATGGGTATGAATAACTCAGTTATTGAAAACAGTGTGAGCGATTAGCTTTGGCTGTTTGGTCATTAATTTTGGTCACAGGCACTTACAAGAAAGCAGAAAACCTGCAGGGAAATCATGCTAGGCCTTCACATCTGCTCTTTCCACCAGAAAAGACTTTCCTGCTGGCTCTCCTTTGTGATTACGAGAGCTATTCCATACGTGGAATGAGTTTCCATATGGAGAGATTCTAGTTATATGACCCTGTACTGTTTTTAGTTGTGTATCTGAGTGCAAAGCTTGTATAGATCTCACTGGCTTCCTCTGCTGCTGCCAAATAACTCAATATCAATATGGGTGGGGAATGGGGAGCCCGAGGGACTGCAACTCTGAGGGGCCAAGTGGAGACACTTCCATGGTGTCCATAGCTCCTGTTTCTTAGGAGACGAAACTTCATATCCCTATAGACATTGAAACGTGGTCAAGTTATTTCCCATAAAACCTCTACAGTTGTGACCAGGGAGAGGCTATTGCAGAGTCTGTGGTCCTTCTCTGACACTTGATGTGGACCATCCATAATGGTCCTGCCTCAGCCTTTGCTCCAGGCTCTGTTGCTCAGACTTTCAGGAGATGTTGGTGTGCCAGGAGCCACAGAGCTTGTCTCCGTTGCTGCCCTAGGCTGCCTATTTGTAGGTTACACATCTCTGCCTTGTTCTACACGTCTCTGCAACACTCAGGGCTCCTCAAACCCAGCTCATTTCTGGGGAACCAAGTGTTGCTGCAGACCAGCTGTGTCTGCCCTCACTTGTGGAAAGGCCTTCTGATTTCTCCTGAGCTGAGCTTCGAGGTGAGCACCGTGCTTCATGCTGGTGACTCTGCACTGTCTCCTCTTGACTTTCGTAGAATCATAGAATCATTTTGGTTGGAAGGGACTTTTAAGATCATTGAGTTCAACCATTAACCTAAATGATCACTAAACCACTTTCCTCAGCACCACATCTACCTGTTTTTTAAATACCTCCAGGGATGGCAACTCAACCACTTCCTTCAACCACTTCACAACAAACCTGTTCCAATGTTTGGTAACCCTTTCGGTGAAGGAATTTTTCCTAATATCCATCCTAAACCTTCCCTGGTGCAACTTCAGTCTGTTTCCTTGTGTCCTTGTTACTTGGGAGAAGAGACCTTTCAGGAAGCTGTAGAGAGCGAGAAGGTCTCCCCTCCTTTTCTCCAGGGTGAACAACCCCAGCTCCTGCAGCCGCTCCTCATAAGTCTTGTGCTTCTAGTTCTCTTTACTCAAACACCATTGCATTTTGAGTCTTTTCATCTGCTATTGGAGCTGCCTACCCTGTGCTAAGATTTCCAGCTCTGTGTATCTGGCTACTCAGTGGGAAAGACAGTTCCCAGAGCAACTGCTGCAATAAATGCTTTTTGGCATCCAGATGTGTATTCTTTCGCAGCCCAGAAGTGGTCATAGTGCTCCAGATGTGGCCTCACCAGAGCAGAGTAGAGGGGGACAATGACCTCCCTTGACCTGCTGGCCATGAAGGAAGAGGTTGAAGTGAACTGTAGAAGGCAGTAAGAGCCCTCTCTCTGGTCTTGGAGTGGTGTGGGAAGGAGAACTTGATGCTGCTGAAGCTCT
Source organism: Scolopax mira (assembly GCA_004320125.1). NCBI lineage: Eukaryota > Metazoa > Chordata > Aves > Charadriiformes > Scolopacidae > Scolopax > Scolopax mira. Next base: position 2,371 of record BJBW01003937.1, read on the forward strand.
GGGAACTGTACGTGGAGCAGCAGAGTGGTTGGGTGCTGGAGGAGCAGACAGTGCTGGCCCTCATGCTCACCAGTGGTACTGGGCTCCTTTTGCCAATGCACCTCTGTGTTTGTAGCCCCTGCTCTTAATTCTTGGCCAAAGAGGTTGCAATGGGCTTCTCTTCTCCTGCAAAGTCCCTCCTGCAGGATATAACCCTGTGCAGCCATGGCTGTGAGATGCTGCTCTGTACACCCAATGCTATAGATTAATAAACATGAATAACAGAAGTCTCCTCTAATGACAGCAACTCGACTAACCAAACAGCCAGCTTTTAGAAGCAAACTGCATTTATCTCCCATCGTGAGCTCAGAATGTGGCAGTAATCCTGGACACCAAATCTGTAGAGTTTCACACGGCCCAGGTTCTTGCAGAAAAAGGACATCTACTGCAAAACTTGTCTATAACCAAGCTTTTTGGTGGTGATGAATATTTATGCCATGAACGTAGAGTGGAAGGTGGCATCTTCCTTGATGAACTGGGGGCTAGATGCTATGACTACATTATTTAGATCACTTTATTATAAGGGGTTACAATTTTTATTGCCTGTTGCAAAGCAGATAGATACAGTAGATCTTCCCAAAGATCAAAGTGTGTCTCTAGGGCAGCCAGTAAATTAGTGGAGATTATAAATGAATGCATAGTCATTGATGTCTTGAGAGCTTGGCTCAAGAGATCAGAGAGTATTCTTTCCCCCTTTCTGTTCATAAGTCTCTTTCTAGAATAGATTACTTTTTTTACACTTAAAAGCAATATTCATGGACTTCATAAGAACAAGTATTTCAGTAGGACATGCTCTGATCACATCACTCCCTGTTGTATATGGTCTTATTATGGACCGATGCTTCCCTGTAATACAGAGTCATGGAGACTGATGTCAGTGATGTGTGTTTGGGGAATCGTATAGCTTAACTGATTTCATCATATTTTATAGCAAGTACAGCCTCCGTAGGAACTTTTTCAGCAGAATGGGAGCTCTTCGGAGCTCTGTTATGAGGTGCAATGAGTGTATGAAGCAAAATAAAAGCAAATTAGAGAACACTTCACTATCCTGAAAGAGGAGATTATAGCTATGGTGGGGAAAAGTAAATATGAACCAAACCACGCTATGCCAAAAATTGCAAATAAAAACCCCAAGAATTAACATCCATTTCCTGAAGGGATTTGAAGTTAACTTTTAATATCCAAGCTGGGAGGTAAGTCGGAATTGTGTCTTTGTGCAGAAGATGGAACAGAGCTCTCATTTAATGTAACAAATCTGGAGTCTGTATATTGTAACAACCACCTCAATCTGAGACATTTAAAAACTTTTTTTAAAGTGTCCATATATTTCATGAAATAGAAAAAAAAAATCCCAAATCAGAATTTTCGGGACCATTCAGCTTTAGAGAAATGCTTTGCATGGGAATTACCACTGCAGAAATAACTGAGGAGAGTTATATTCCCAAGTTTTAAGACAGTTATCTGGTGGTGTCAGTGGAAACGACAGATTTTCAGGGGTAGCCTTGATTTATTCATCCTAGTGCCCTGCTACAGGAAGTTTCTGCTGCCATCCCAGTGGATGATCTGGTCTGACTGGTCTGAGAAGCTTAACCCAAGAAAGTGGTTCCTAATGGAAGGAAAGACTCATGGTGCAGTATGAAATACAAGAAGCAAATCAGTTAATAGTGCTTTCCTACTTGTCTGTCCGCTCCTGCCCTACGCTGAATGGCTCAGACAACATGGCAGTTCTTCATTTGTCTGCCCTTGGGCAGCTGAGTGACATTTGGTTAGGAATATGCTACCTTTTCCTTCAGGCCTATTCTGAACCTTGAACCAAATTCCCCTGAGTTCAATAAACCAGCCTTTTTTGCCTTTTGCAATGACGAGAAGGTCAGCTCCATTGGTTTTATTCCTTGTTTATATGAGGATTGGCCATGATGAAAATACTACAGAAACTCAGTTTTGATAGGTTGGGCAACCTGAGTAGTGTGAATATCTTGGTGAGTGGACAGGTTATTTTGTCTGCTCTTCCAGTCTTGCCTTTTCCTGGTGGGGCCAGGTCCTGCGTTGGGTCACAAACATATATGGGCACGGCGGGATGATGTTTTTATGGAGAGTAGCATTTCATGCCCAACCACTGGAGCCCGTGTGATTGCAGGGTAAGATGTAACCAGCCCTCAGTGCCATTTCCAAGTGAATCAGAGGTTCTTTTTTCTAACTTAATCCATGCCAATGACTTGAAGGAAGCCAAAGATGTCACAAAGATGCCATCGAGACCAATTTGATTGAAAAGTTCTAGATGAAACACCGTGCCAGAAGTAGCTTCTTGCCAAGAAGAGGTTTGCCAATGTGAGACGCGTCGTTGTGGTGCACTGCAGAACTGCTTCAGCCCCTCACTGGAGGGACTTTAGATGTGCCTTTGCCTTTTGCTGTGGCTAACCAGGCCTGGCAGTTTGCTCAAGCAGAGCAGTGGATTTTCTTCTGTGGATCAACATGTCGTGGACTGGCTCCAAGTCACAAATTCCTTTAATTGAAACAATACTACAAGTTGTAGACACCCGTCGGCCACCCTTGCTGCCACAGGAAAATTGGATGTGAAAGTTTACAAAACAACACTCTGTTTTTGAGGATGTTCACATTTCCGTGAGGAAATCCAGTCTGTAAGAAATCCCTGCTGATACCTGTTGCCGTGGTAAATCTCATCAAATATATTGTGAGCTGTAAATCACAGCACGTGGGCTTTGTTGGCCACCTTTGCACTATTACCCAAGTGCAGTGAGTGACATTCCCCAAAGTGACATCTGCCATGCAGCGCTCCTGCAGCAGACTTCCTGAGGGCTTAGCACTGAAAGCTTCATTTTGGTGAGCATCTTAAGCTGTAACATCTGCTCAGAACTGTAGCAAAAAATGATGTTATTAGTTTTTACAGAAGGAAATTCCTAAGCCCTGTGTGAATTCCTTTGGAATTTGTTTTCCCTCTCTGGATGCAGAGGATTTAACGAGTGACAAAATACCATGTCAAGAACAGGTCTGATTATTGATCCTATTTCATATGGAGAGGAGTGGGTTATTTGGGGAAATTCTTTACTGGAAATGTGGATCCTATTTTTTAAGGTGATTCCTGGAGGGATGAAATTTGTGCTTTTCCACCTCCCCTTAACGAAATATTTATGCTGTTCTTTGAGACCTTAGACAATACTTTCTTAAACATCAGTTGGTACCAACTTTACTGACATCTTATGCTGATTTCTGTGCTACTAAAACTCCAAACACTTTAATTTCCTCTCTTGGCTTTGTTCGGAGGTCTTGATTACCCACTTTGGTTGTTACACTGTGGAAGTGTTTGCTTTATTGTTAAGCTCCATCTGAGGACAAGCTGGGCTGAATGGCAAGTGCAGTGTAAACACGTGTGACTAATCCCACTGATATGGTGCTGGTTGGTCTTTAATATTCTGGGCTGAAAGATAATGGCAGAATGGTCCTGGCAGATGGGGTGGGAAAGGGGCAAGAAGCAGCTTCTTTGGATCATAGAATCATAGGATTCTATGTTTGGATCTGAAGAATAATCTTGAAAGGCTATCGGGTGTTAGGATGAGATTTGAACCAGTCATCAAAATATTTTTAATTTGGGGATTTTATTTTGGGGGACAGTGATTGTGTGAGCTAACCTTCAGTTCAGGTTTGAGTGCTGTGGGTGTATTAAATAGCTAAATTACCCCTTTGGTGTTTCTGTACAGGAGAAAAAAACAACCCTGAAACATTTTTAACTTTTAAAATATGGGGCAAGCCCCCTGTCCCTCGCTGCTGTGATGGCAATGTGTGGGAATCCTACCCGAGTTACCTGGCATGACATGCTCGCTCCCTCTCGCTGCATTGCTACTCTGCTTTTCAGTTCTTTCTGGGTGAAGAAACCTCTACATGAAACACAGATTGCACATGAATGTTTCTCTTGTGAAAACAGGTGAATTGACTCAGTAAAAAAGCATTTGGCCTCAGAAATGTGGATGCTAAATGTTACTACCCCGGTACAGTAACGTGCTGTGAAAAGGGACGGGAAATGCAGAGATGTTTGAGTCAGCCACGAAGAAGCCTTTTCCTTTGGGGAACGTGGTATTGACAAAGTTTCTCCTGGTGCCTGAGGAAGTGATTGAGTTCAGACGGGGAATAAGAAACGTGAGGTTTGCAAAATAATGAGAGCCGGGGCAGTGGGGAGCGAAACATAACGCATTTATCTCCGTGCAGAGCTTTGCTCCTTCAGCAGATCCCCCAGCCTGAGCCGCAGCCCGGTTCGGAGGGGCAGGGCCAGCAAGAAGCTGCTCATCCACCTCCCGTGGCATCTGCATCGCCCTGGCCACCGCCTGGCCACGGTGACGGGCCACGAGCTGATCCCTATTGATCGGGATGCTGCAGACACCCGCTCAGAGCTCCCCGCTCCCATCGCCATGGCAACCAAGAGCCCGAATACTTGTCCACATACTTTAGGAACCTCATTAAATCAGGCAGCAGGACAGCAGCTGTGGTCTCAATGTGTTCCACTGACAGCCAGGGACTGGGTTTATGATGCTCAGGTGATTTTTGGCCCTCTCTAGGCCAAACTGTTGAAAATGTGGGGATAGCGGGACAGATGGCAGAAGAAATAAATATTGTCAGTATGTTTAATGTGCACACATCTTCTGAGAGGTGCAAAGCAACTGCACTCAGTTCTATCAACTCTGGCAATTTTAAACAAAGCATAAATAAAGGATAAAAGAGTACAGCTGAGCTGAGGGTTGTTTTTTTTTTAAATTTATTTCAGTAGCTGATTTTAAGATCAATTGGATTGAGCTCAAGGCTTATAGTAGATCTCATAAAATGTTGCACAGGTATAAGTAATTAAAGTTCTCTTATCTCAATATATAATCATTAAAATTCAGCAAAGCAGGGCCCAGATCAGGAATTTTTACCACTGCTTTCCATCAGGTTCTGCCAGAGGTAACAGCAACAGGATAATATCTGCTATTTCTTCAGCAGAGGAGTTTCTCATGCACCAGAGGAGTGCAATGAGTGCTTTCACTGAGCTTTCTGATGCATCCTCTCAACTGGGGGTTAGTATTATTAGTGTAAATGGGACTATATACCATGGAGATAAGCTGGAGATAAATTTAGCCCAAAACCACTCTAAAATGATACATGGTGCATTTTGTGTGATAATAATTGCAATTATTTCATGTTCTTCATCGTTCACCTATTTTGACTTAGGGTCTGCTTTTAGAAAGCAGTAAAGTCAGAATGTAATTAGATGCTTCATGTCCTAGTATTTTGCATAATTTTCAGTTGGTTTGTGCTCTTCCCTTATTGCCTAAAGAAAGTGGAAAAATGGTGGTGTAGGGTTCTCATTCTGATTTTTGATGTAAATAAAATCGATTGCATCACTGATGAATGATTCCCCCTTGTGAAAGGTGATCTCCCAAATCATATTCATGGTTCTGGTCATTTCCAAAGGGCCAAAGAAAGCAAGAAAAACATTGAGAAATGTAGAATAAACATGTTACAAACCTCAAGATCTTAAAACTGGTGTGTCTCAAGAAGAGATGAAAAATAGCAATAACATCATCCAGGTGCTTTAATTTTCTGTGAAAGGAAATGACAGATGCCTCAGACCCGAAATGATAATTTGTAGATACTAAACAAAGAACCTCAATTAACCACTAGTAAAGCAATTATTAATATTGGCTGGAATCCATTCTGCCCAGAGTCTCAGACTGCAATCCTGCCCAGGACTGTCTGACCTGGTAGGCACCTAAATTCATTTCCTAATTCCCTACATCATTTGAAATTGCTCTGGGCCCTTAACCTTATAGCCAGAATTAGGTTCTTTGTTTTGCATTTGGATTTTTTTGGTATCCATTGATGCTGATCCTTTAAAATGGGCATGTATTGTAGGACACGTGGCCCAAAATGCAAGGGCTTCCACCTGCCCGGATGGTGTAGGGCAGTTGGAGGGAGTCAGATATTGTCCAAGCTCCTCTACGGCTGCCTCATGAGTTGTGTGTGTCTGTGTGTTGGGAGGAATGACAAGAGCCCTCTCAGTCTGATTTTGTCCTTGGGAGGTCAGTTCAATTGCCTGCAATGCCTAGAACACAGGGCCACCTGCTTTTGCCCCCTGGACTAGTACGCAAAAGCAGACCCCCACTGCTGCTAAACTGATCCATGAGCACACTTGGAGATTAAAAGACCTAGAAGATCTGGATGCACGGTGGAAAATGGCACCTGATGTTCCTTATTAGTTCTCTGTGGCCTCAAAGAGGCAGACTTTCATCTTCTCATCAAAATGAAACCCACTAAGAGATTAATATATCTATAAAAAATGCCTCTTTCTCAAAAAATCATTCATCTGCAAATGGTTAGTGAATGGGAGAACTGGTCTGGCTCTACAGGACAGGACTCTGCCAGAGATGGACCTGTTGCCCTGTCTCAAGTATGGCCACTCTTTTGTTAAACCTTAGTGGACTGGGTTGCTGTCTGGAGGTGCTTAAATTTTGTCTGTAGCCATCGAGAAGAAGCAAGTACATTCATGAGAAAGGCTGGATTGTTCTCTGGGTTTCGTCAGGTTTTCCATTAACTGCATTAAAGATGAAGTAGTTGTGTGAGATGGACCCGCCTGCCCCTGCTCACTGCCCCTCCAGCAGGGACCTAAAATCTCAGTGGGTCAATGACTGAGAAGGGTACATCAGAGGGACTGCCAGGGTATCCCCTTTGGAATAATATTTTCAGATTGCTCCAGCCATTTTAGGAATATGATCTGTACTACGCATGGAAAATCGGACCCTTTCTTTTTTTGGCAGGTTTATTTTCTCATCCACTCTCTTACTTCTTTTGTGTATTTGGAAGTCAAAATAAATGCGTTGCTTTATATAGTCCGTGATGGAGGGCACTTGTTCTGCAGCTAATTTTATTCTTTCTATTGAAAAGAAAAACGATACAAATACCTTTTTCGACCGTGTGAATAAGATGAGCGAAAAGAATCTAAATTTAATGACCAAATCTAGGTTGCCTTTCTCCTGCAGTAAACTCAAGGGAATCTGCTTAAGTAACTAACGTGCACAGAATCGGGCTTTAAATGTGGCCGTTTTACCTGAGAAAGCCCAAGGCCTGAGTTAATGGCATTCTCTGTGAATCCCGCACGAGAGAGAGAGATAATGCTGCTACGGATGCAGATAATATGTGATCATAAACTGTAAGTAACTCGGTGATAAGAATGGCTTTTGGTTGCCAGCACAACCCGTAAGAGCTCAAGGAAAGCTACTGGGGCTTTTTCTGTAGCCAAAGCTCTGCACGGAACTGCTGATAAACAGTCCCTCTTGGGCCAAGTGCTGCTTTTCCAAGTGGAGCACAAAGCCTTCCTGACACCTGCTTGTCAGGGGCCCTCACCTCTGCTTTGCCTGTAATTTGTAACTCTACAGGTTTGTAACTCTACGGAAAAATACATTGCAGTTTTGACTTTGGTGGGGTAGAATTACACTCTCAGTCACAGATCAAAGTATTCTCACTGTACCACAAATTTCCAAAGCAGTATCATATAAGAGAAGGAACCATCCTAGTTATAATGGCCAGTCACTAGTAACTGACACAATTCTAATAGTGACAGGGGCTGTCTGTTCCCAAAGTAACTTAGAGTGATGTTTAATAAGGGATGATATCCTTATTCCTTTCCTATATTAATTTTATGGGTGCCTGCTTAACATATAAATATTTGTATTGTGTAATTAAAATGAATGAATGGATTCCCAAAAAACATGTATTAATTTAAAATGACTCTCAGTAAACTCAATTAAACAGCAAGTAATTGTTTTACTTTGTATCAGTAGTTTTAAATTGGCTTTTTAAATTGAGAAGCAAAATATAGCACCTGTGTTTCTAATTAAGCAGTCCACAGTGAAAAAAAAACAAACCCAAGAACACTTTAAAATGATAAGAAGTGCAATCCAATTCAGTGCCTGGTTTTGTATTTGTTGTGCCCAAAGATAACACCTGAATCTCATCAGCTTCAGCGAGAATTTGGCAAAGTTATAAAATTTCCGTATGTACTCACGGACTTTGCTGAGAAATTTTGCTGAAATTCAATTCAATTTTTGCTGAATTCACTTTGCTGAAATTCAAGTGAACCAGGAGGTGAATATATTCTTCAGTGAGTGTATAATTTTACAGATTGGTATTCAAGCACTAGCATACTTTAAAAATTAATCTCTTTTAAATGAAAAGTTCATTTTAAAATGATATTTAATGAGGTCTAATGCATCCTGAGATGCTGGCAGGAGAAGGTTTGTTCTGCAGCTGATCCTGACAAAGGAGGGCGGGAAGGTAATTAACAAAGACAATCAAACTTTCATTAGTATTAATAAACCCTGCAAGTTAAAATTTTTTGATGCAAACAACTGCTATTTATGTTTCAAAACACCAGTCTCTCTTTTCTATCAGTACATCTTTTAAAGATACTTTATTGTGTGGGTTTCTAGTTGACACCACACGTAATAAATTTCTTGGAAATAGAGTTTAACCATTAAACATGAGGTTGTATGTCATTATTTTCTTCAGCTAAATGCCTGAAGGTGAAGCTGAGTGAATTTAATGCATTAAGAAAGGTAATTATCAGATGATCTTGATTGCCAAGATTCTTCCTCCTCCAACAAAAACTGATGGAGGCATAATCTGTGTACATGAACATCTCGTTTTTCCTTTACAGCTTTGATTTCCATTTTACAGCAGTACACAACAGTGTTTCTGGGCTATTTTTGTGTTTTTCTTCTAATATTTCATCTGTGTTTCTCATCTGTTACCTTCTTCATCCCCATAAATTACACCTCTTTTACCTACTCTTTTTTTTTACAGTAATAATTATATGGTCAAAGGGATTGCTGTGCATTAAGGGCTAGAGGGAAAAATTGGCAAATTTTCCAGTAACAGATTTTTTTTTTCTTCTTTTCTGAAAGCTGAGGTGTAAGTTTGTCACAGCTTTCGCAAATCTTCTTTCTCAGCAGTCATGCATCAAAGGCTTAGAACTGCAAATGAATTATTTTGATTACTGCTGCCCTGGGAAGATCTCCAGGGATGGGAGGTGGCAGGCTTAGCTACTGTCCCTTCCTGCCAGGCCAAATCCTGCTCCCAGGGAAGTCAGGCATTAGGAATTTTGCCACTGACTTCTGTGGGACTAGGATTTAGCATGTAGAGCACAGACATTTTTATTTAGAGAAAAAAAATTATACTCGGGGTCCTGTGTGCTCGTGCCAGTTGACTCCCCAAATTTGGTGGAATTCAACGTTTTGCTTCCCTGCACTAAGCCAATATTTAGGTCAGTGAGGGAAGAGAAGGCAAAATGAAGGACATCTGAGGAAACAACAACAAATAAAAGAAAAAATGCTTTCCAGATACATTTACATCAAAAAAGACAGAAACGCCTTTTCCTTCCCCAGGTGTTTGCTTTTATCTGATAGATCCTCCCAGGACTGACTCTGCCACCTCGCTACGGGAAAGCCTTGGAGATGGTGATAAGGACAAAACTAGTGAGGATCTAGAGAAAATAGCAGAAACCAAATAGATTCAAGATTCAAAACAAAACTCCACGCTGGGAGGCATATAGGGGTTTTTCATTACAGTTTCTCCTCACTGCACTGAGGTACAGTGCTCAACTGGAAGGGGAGATGGTTGGGGCAGGAGGAGTTCCTGAGACTGGAAACCTCTCTCCACATGCTTGTCTCCTTCATTGTTGGCTCAGCAGAGGTCACCTTAGTGGTGCTTGGCAGCTTCCTCAGCCCCTTAGGGTAGGCTCAGCCTTAGACTCTTAGTCTCTTGAGAACCAAGTGACCCCCATTTTCAGTCCCTTTGACCTTGTCTGACTCGCAGTGTCATGATGAACCTGGATTCCTTGTGCATTCCAGAGTTCTTCCAGGGCAAAAGCTCTTTTTGCTGATTGCCTTCCCGAGCATCTGCTGCTGCTGAACCTGCACCTGGAAAACCTTACACTTGCCTATGCCTTCGGGAGCAGAATAAGCAAGTCCACAAGGGGAGTAAGGGCACAAAAGCTATTCTTCAACCACTACTCCATCAGTAGAGCCCCCTGTAAGCCTCCACCAGCTGTGCGTGTTCCTCCTCAAAGCAGATTTTTAACAAATCAGTGTCTTTTGATCTCAGGGCTATCCATTTTGGCAAATAACCTTGTCATCAATGCCTGGTACTTCGGAGTTGATCCTTGTGCCTCAATTACGTGGTGTTTCTCTTTCAGAGGATGCTCCTCTGGACCACTCTTACCTTTCCCACTGCAGTCTTCATCATTGCCTTTTGATCTGGCCCCGTAGCAATAAATCTTCCCAAACGCACTTAAAAAACAACACAGCAATTTTTCAGTTTTTTATGTCCCTCCGTTAACTGAGGCCAGAATAAGTGAGCTGTTGTTTTGTTGTTCCTTGAATATATGAAGGAACTCTTTAAAAATGCTTCTGTTTTTCTAAATGGAAAAGTGAGATAAATATATGGAGTATTCCTGGCTGTAACAAAGACATGTATATTTTTCCTAAGCACATACAACCCAACAAGGTTTAGCCTATGGCTCTTCTTTCTGATCCCATATTAAGAGGCAGGGTAGATTGCCCCTCCAGGGCAATTTGGAGCCTGTATTCTCCCCTCTTCTCCCCCTTTCCTTTGTCACTCACAAAGTATCTTCTTGTGCCCCTCACAGGGGTATGGTCCTCTGGAAAATTATGGGTAGCATTGTGTCCCCAAAAGTAAAGGAAATGGTAGGAAGAATTCTATAAATTGGGTCACTGCAAAAGCAGACAAGAAGGTGGAGGTGGACTTTACTGAAACAAGAAAATAAGGTCTTGGAAGAAAAGATTGAGGTTTCCTTAATTAACTGAAGCAGAGGGTCTGTCTCAAGATGGATGTCCTCTGGCACTGTGCTGCTGTGGGGCTGGCCCACTTCCAGAGCAGAGCACTTGGTTTTAATTTTCTTCAGTCCAATGCAGGTCCTCCCACAGCTTCTTCTGCGCTTCTTGGTTTGAAATCCCTCTGCCTCCTTGGTTTTGGTGATGGACCGACCTTATTATTCCTGAATACTTAGCAATTTCCCTGCAGACCAAGTCTTAGAGTAGTACAAAGGGATTTCCTCAGCCATGCCCTTTCCCTCTGCCATCTCCACACGAAAGGGATGTTCTCTTCGTGTGACTCGTGTGAGGCTCAGACAAAGTCCGAGAGCTGGGAATCCCCAGGGGACATTAAATCTTAAATCACAAAAAATCCACCGAAAAGATCAAACGCCCAATAAACATTGCTGTGTTTCCACAGCAGCAATAGTGGATTTTCCAGATAGCATGAAGGCAGAGTTCTTGCCAAGGAGGGCATACAAAATAGTCTCTTATTTTAATTAGAGTAATTATTCATGGGAGTCCAGATGTTTTTAAAAAAGAAAGAACAAAACCCTCTGCCTGCCAATGAATAGCAACATAAATTGTCTGAGTTCTCCATGTCAGAGGGACAGAATGGATCCACTGATCAATATATTTCTCCAGTTTTATAAAATAGTGCTAATAGCTATTACTGTCAATATTCCTATGGAAAAATAATCTAATAGAAGATTATTGTCATTCTATGACTTTTCTTAAAACCCCATTCATTAGAATTATATCCTTCTGCAAATTGTCTGAAAAAAGGGCTCTGAAAAGGACTCCCTGCTGTACTGAATTCTATAGGCCTTTGGAGGAAATTCCATAGAGCTGCATTACATTTCTATAGATTTAATTCCTGGTGCTTTCTATGGGAGGTTTTTCCTGGGAGGACACATGTGAGAGATCTAATGCTCTACTTGCTTTAGTATTCAGTAGTTTTCATCCTTTTTTTTTTTTTCACTTGTGGGCTACTGAAAAATTTTCCACAAGAACATGTGGGCTCTGGTGTATTGAATTTAAGCTCAGTGACTTCACTGCTTCTTGCGGGAATTAGGAGTTGACAGACTCCAGTGGATCCATGGACAACACATTGTGAATGGCTTCTTGCCTTCTTTCTTTCTCTCCTTTCCACTGGAATAGAACATGTAACCACCGCTCCCTGCGGTGGTTTTTAAGTGACTGAGAATCACTGCCTCCACCTTTGGACTTGAAATGCATTACTGTAATCGTCACCATTGTCATTTATTAATTTATACAGATTCACATCTGCTTTTCCAAAGTGGGCACAGGACTGGAATTACCCCCTGAAGTAGGAAAACAGGAGCAGTTTTAAACTCTAAGTAATATTACTGCCATCGTGTTAGTTTTCAGAGGAGCAGTGGTAGGGGATACTCAAGGAAGAAACTATCCCCAGGCTGCTGGGAAATTCAGATATGACAGAATCTGCAGCTAATAAAAAAAAATCTGCAACCGTAATACTGAAATGAACGTGTGCATTCAGTGTTGGATTCTTACTGATACTCATTAAAATGTAAGAATCAGTGGACTTTATTTTTTCAGAGACCAGCATTTTGCCCCCATTTTGGTGTTGAATGACAGAAGAAGAACCTGTATAATATGGCACACAATTAGATTTTCTTGGTTTCTAGACAGGGAGTGTTTCTTGTGGTATCCCTCTCTGCGAGTAAGCTGGACAAATCATTTATGGAAATGTTCTTGCTGGCTCTGAGAAATCCTACAGATGAAGGAGCAGAAGTTTTAAATTATCCTGATGCAAAACAATTCTTGAGGCAGAATAGACTTTTTTTTATCTTATAAGAAACTTTGCAAGTCCCCGTGAATCAGCGCATTTGGAATCTTATGGAACAGGTTCAAAACTGTCAAAAAGGTCTATTCAATATTGAATATGCTTGCACTGTGAATAGCAGAGAGGAAAGCTCAATGTTTGCCAAAAGAATGTAAAAACGACTGATAAAACAAGCAGAAATCAGTTCTTTCAATTCCAAAAGGTTTTGTATCTTTTTTTATTCTTTTTTTTTTTTAAGAACAAAAAGACAAGAAAGTAAAAAGACATAAACACAAAAGCTGTAGTTGACAGTGTCTTTTTGACTGCACTTCTGTAGCCGTTTAAGCAAAACAATGCAAAGCAGCTTTCTGGAGGACGCTGGCAGAACATACTGCAGCTTTCAAACTTCGCCCAGACTGCTGAGAGATGCAATGTTTGACTGAGAAGCTGATGTGGGTTTGGCAACATTGCTTAATTGATGGTGTAAAAAGAAAGAGGATTCTGCTTCCACCATCTGCAACAGGAACAGGGACCAGCTCTTTGTCTAAGAGCATCTGTAGGTTTTCTTCCTCCTCTGCTTTGCCAAAATAGATTATTGCAAGGAAATGGTCCAGCACACGTACCTGGAAGGATCAAAGAGTGAATTTCTTTTTAGGTTTAATTACTAATATGAAATTTCTATTTGGTCTTTCCTCGTTCCTGTTGGCAGAAAGATTGTTTAGGAAGTGAGTAAGGAGCTGGTGGGACGGACTGCAGAGGTCTCAGGTGGGCTGTAATGGCCCTTCCAAGGCTCCCAGGTTGTTGTAGAATCATAGAACTTTCTAGGTTGGAAGGGACCTTTCAGATCATCGAGTCCAACCATCAACCCAACACTGCCAAAACCACCACTAAACCATTTCCCTCAGCACCACGTCTGCCCAGCTTTTAAGTACCTCCAGGGATGGGGACTCCACCACTTCCCTGGGCAGCCTCTGCCAAAGCTTAATCAACACCTTCTGGAAAAGAGGTATGACGTGCTCTAACATGGGACTTCAGGATTGCTGGTGCATTTGGTAATGTGACCCAGATTCCCTGCAGTTTACAAATTAAAAATACTTTGCAAGCTATTTGTGGTTCTCATACTAATCCTTGCTCCTTTTAGAAAGCCATGACAGACCCGCCTGCAGAAACATTCAGCTGAGCTCTGGCTGAGCCTCTGTGCTGCCCCACACCTCAGTGCAAGAAAATCTTTCCCATTAATTTTAGATGTGATGTTTCCTGTGGGTGTAGATTACAACCTATACCCCGCCACGCCAGCCAGAGATGTCTATATCCCAAGGTAATGATCTTCCTCTTACCTGAGATCTACCTGCTTATGTTTGCTTTATGCCCAATCCACAACAGTCCTATTTTTTAACAAATAGATCTTTTCCCTGAGATTGCTGTGTATATTTTGACAACATAAGAGCATTTTCTTGTCCTTGAGCAAATGCAGGAGTTGCCTTCATGGACCAGTGCATGACCTGTTTATTCCAGCATCCCATTTCTGGCAATGGCCAATGCAAGGAAGACACAAGAATGTGTGTCAGTTAACAGGGTCAGTTAATGGATGAGCCAGACCAATTCAGGACACTTCTTCCCAGTACTCATAAATCACAAGCTAAATTAAACCCTATGACAACATTTCTTGGGAAAAAACCCAATCCCAACATTTATTTTCAGGTATCGAGAGTGATCTCTTGCGGAGTTTTCCACACTTCCCTCAGCTCTGTCCTTGTTTTCTTTTTTGGTATGGAAAGGGACCAATCTAACCCTGATGTTGCACAACTTAAGCAAAGAGCAAGTTTCCCAATCAAATTACTTGAGCATCTGTATGACCAGATTTAGGAATAGAGCACTCAGTTGTCAAATTTTGACATGAAAGAATTTTGCAGAAAACCTCTGGTAAACTTGAACGTTTTATGGCACCAGCATTTCACTTTCTCTAATGCTTAAGAGATAAACTATAGGACAGTTCTTGCTATTGTATAAATATCATCTGTGAAAATCATTTCATGGGACGAGGGTATTTGTGACTGAGAAGTTGCACCGTGCATTGCCATTTCGGCTTAATCCTCCTCTGTGTCCATCCATCTGAATTCCATTCCCAGTCTGCCTTCAGGCATCTTACATACAATTAATAAATCATCCTTAGCAACTCAGGGTTTTTTCCATATATGTAATTTTTGGCTGAATTATGTTCAAAAAGGGGGGCAGTACTATTGTACTAACTGAAAATATTTTTGTGTTCTGCTTGATATACAAAGCCTTTATTTCTCATCTCGTCTTTGTTTAGTAGCATATATCATACTGCCCAGACAAAGCTGTAATCCTTATAAATCTGTACCCAGGAGATAAGAACCATGTCTTGGTCGAGCAAACCAGTTATGGTTCCAGTAAGGAATACATGAGGTGACAGTGGACAATTTGAGCAGGAGAAAATGAGAGAAACGTATTGAAAATGTATTTTGATGAACTTTTCATTCAGCTCTGATTTGGACCCCTGAGTACAAAGCTTGTCATCCTCGGTGCTTGTGCTCCGAGTCCATCAGCAATGCTGGGAACGTTGCTTCTCCTGGGGTTGTGGAAGGGGGAGATCCCAACAGGATCCCAACAGGAGCTGTGCCACAGCTCAGATGGGGACAGCAAAATGTGATGGAGACTTTTTTCCAGCATGGATAGTCTGAAGGCAGTGTCACCTGGTACATATCTTTTGGTTGACCCTCTCTTGTCTAGTAGCTGTACTGGAATTAGGGGGGAATGTTAGACCATTGTGGTTGTAGTGGCCTACCCTTGTAATTGCTCTCATTTCACTTGACCCACACTCCAGCTCTCAGGGGAGAAGGGAGCCTGCTGGACCTGGCCAAAGCCAGAAGACCCTTTCTCTTCAGGAGCACTAGCACTCAGGTCAACAACAGAGTCATGAACTGAAATTATTTCATGCATAGCTCTTCCAGATTTAGTCCTTAAATATGAATAAATATCTCCTCATGTTTACATGTACTAGCTAGAATTCAGACTTTTTCTAAAATGTCAAAGCTGCAGTTATAACTTGCAAAAATTTATGCCTTAAAAAATCTGATGACCCTGTTTGAATACTCTATATTTATTTTTAGGTCCTAAATAAGCAAATACATTTTCTTGAAATGGTGTAACACAGAGGGAGGCATTTAAATGCCCTGGCTTCAGAGGAGATGACCCCCACTTTTGTGACTTGTAATTAAGAGCCTCTCATTGAAATTGCCAGGAG
The DNA here is from genome assembly GCA_004320125.1 of Scolopax mira. Lineage (NCBI taxonomy): Eukaryota > Metazoa > Chordata > Aves > Charadriiformes > Scolopacidae > Scolopax > Scolopax mira. Next base: position 18,359 of record BJBW01003937.1, read on the forward strand.
TGTCTGTTCATTCTGGCTGTCACTTGTTTTTACTCCAGTTGGCTAAGAAGGAAAAAAAAGCACTTTTCTTGAAGTTTTTTATCATGAAAAATCACAGCAACCTGTTGTGACTGGTATAGATCTGTGAGAGAAATTATAGCAATGTTTTGATATGTAGGGCTGGTGGTAATACTTCCATCATCAACACCCGATGCTGATGGCAGCAATAACTTCACCAGGGGAGGGATTTGATAAAGTAGTTTCCAATCAATAAATTTGGTCTGGGTTGTAAATCACTTCAGTGTTTTCATTTCCTCGCTGGCCTCCAGAGATTTGGTGTCTTCCCTGTATTCGACAAGTGGTTGTGTCTCTCCCCTAATGAGCAGTTTGGGTGGGACAGAGGTGGGAAGTTCTGAAATCGGAGTTTAGGGGCTCATCTTCTTGGAGCCACCTTGTAGCTCGTGCTGGGCTTCCCTCCTTTCCCTCAGCTTTCACTACTTCTTCGATACAGAATCATAGAATGGTTTGGGTAGGAAGGACCTTAGCAATCTTCTAGTTCCAACCCACTGCCCTGGGCAGGGACACCTCCCACCACACCAGGTTGCTCCAAGCCCCCTCCAACCTGGCCTTGAACCCCTCCAGGGATGGGGCAGCCACAGCTTCTCTGGGCAACCTCTGGGCAACCTTGGGAAGAATTTCTTCCCAATACCTCATCAAAATCTTCCCTCTTTCAATTTAAAACCATTCCCCCACATCGTATGCTTCCCCTCCTTGATCAAAACTCCCTCCTCATCTCTCCTGGAGCCCCTTTAGGGTCTGGAAGAGGCTCTAAGGTCTTCCCAGAGCCTTCTCTTCTCCAGGCTGAACCCCCCCAACTCTCTCATCCTGCACGTTTTATACTTCACACTTGGCTAAACCTCCCCTGGATACGAGCGTGTCGCTGTACATTTTCAAACTCCTCATGTGGCCTGCCTTGCAGTTAGCTCATTCTTTCTGCTGGATAGAACCTCAATACATTAAAAAAAAAGGATTAGTATGTGCAAGCACAAAAAAAATCAGAATACTGTAGAGCACTTAATTGGCCAACTGCCGTCAACCAGTTCAGCACTTGCATCTTCCGAGCTACTTGTACAGTATTGTTAGAGGAGAATAAATCATTTGACACAACTAGGTTTTAGAAAAATATGTGAAAACCATTCAGGCAAAAAATCAGTTGAAATGTATGAAATTTTCCATCTGAGTGCTCTCTGCTAAGAGAAAATATTTCAGTGAGGTGCGATATTTAATCTTGTTTTAAAATAAGTAGTTTACTATATAAAATCACTGAGGGTGTGATTTTTAAAACGCGATGTAATTTTATTTTAGTTTTAAGATTTGTGGCGTGAAATGGTGGAACGTGACAAAGAAGGTCTGGGCAAACTTGTGTGCTGGAAATAATTCTGCTGCAGTTGGGTTGTCTGAGCTGGGTTTCAAATCTGTGAAAGGCTTAAAGCGATGGAAAGCTGCAGCCATGGCTAACCCAGAGCAGAGCCCGGGCTCGGTTTTATACAAAGTGTGGCTTTCCCACCTCTGCAGCCTGGGGGAGATGTTTTTCCTCCTTGATGCTGTTGGAGATGGTGGATTTACAGTAGCTCAGAGGAGGAAGCAGAGCAAATAAACACTGGAGTCACGGTCTGAGGCATGGCATGGGGTGTGCTGATGTTGGGGACCTCTGGCCCTTGGTTTGTTTGCATCTTTAGAGTATAAAAATACAAAGTTTCTGGAATATGAGTATATATAAAAAATCTATTACGCACTCAGCTTTTTGGACAGAGATCTAAATCTAGAAAAGAGCGTGTCATATCTAAAGTAATGCATTGGAAATGTCCACTATAGAGCATTTTACTAATTAAATTATTAAAGCTATAGAGGTTTTGCAACACAAATACTGGGTCATGGTCATTAAAGTCCTCGTCTTGAAGGCTGCTGAGAACAGTAGACATTTCTCTGAACTGTATAATCTTTTGCTCTGAAGTTTTATGATGTACAGGAAAACAGTGCTGCATCCCACATCGATATGTGAGCGATACAATCAAACAGTAAGTGGCTCCGCATGCATTCTCTTAACTGGTAGCTGTCATATTGAGATTAAATTGGGCATTAAATTAAAGTTAAAGAGAGATTAAATTGTGACCTGAAGTGTAGTAAAGTCATATAAGCACTTAAATATAAAACCCGTTGTTTATTGGGGATAAAACTGAGAACTCACGTTGCTTTGTTTGTAGAGTTCAGTGTGTTCTTCCTAATAAGATTAAGAAAATTTCAAAATAACTTCTAACTGTGTACAGTCTGTGATTACTCTCACAAAGGAAGAGGAAAAGGAAGAGCTTTAGGATTCAGAAAGCTTTCCCATGACCCTCCAGCTGCTCCTGCGACACTCTCCTCTGTCCCCAGGTGGTGACAATGAACATCCTTAGAAAATCCTCCCTTCCCAGTTGGGCATCTTGGCTTTTGTGGAGCTCAGAAACTGAATTTGACTCATCCTTTCTGAATGTGTAGGGGAATATTTGTTTTCTTTGGAATTGGGATTGAGTTTTGGTGGTTTTTTGTTGTTTTTATCATTGCTGTGGTGACTTGAACATCAAATATGCTTTAGGAACCTGTGGTGCAGGTGCTGTGAGGGGCGAATGGGTGGGAGGTGAGTGGTGGGCAGCAGGTCCGTGAAGGCTGGGGTTTGGGAGCTGCAGTGTCTGGGGGAGGCTGCAGACCACAGCCCCCTTTCCCTCTGAATTTGAGACTGACATCCTGAGCCCTTGTCTCCCGTAGCAGCAAGGCACTGCCAAGCAGCTAATTGGCAGCATCTTGTTTCTTTGAGAGGCCCTATCTCCTGACTCCCACCACATCCCTGCCAGGGCACGTAACCTCTCATTGAAGGAAGAGAGATGCAGTCTGGCACACTGCTCCTAAAAGCTTGCTGATCTTTGCATTAATGACCTATTGTTTGGGTTTATTTTGTTCCTCCTTGTGCTACCATGTTTTCAGCTCTGTTTTCTGTGTTCTTCCTCTCTGGTTTTTATTTCTTCATGGTTCTCAGTCACTGTCCAGCTGAGATGCCCAGTGGTGACTGGGGAGATGGTAACATGCCCTTATTCCAAGCACGTAGGCATTTTTGGGAATCATATCTCTAAATGATTGTGTTTGTGAGTGGCAGAATATAGACCTGGCACAATTTAGCTCTAAAACCAGCGTGCCATTGCCCTGCTTGGACCCTGCTGCAGTAGATCTGCTCTCCATGAGGCTGGGTTTTCCCTGGTGAATGTACCAACAGGATGGTCCCAGACACAGGAGCGGGAGGACTGAGCAATGCAAAGGCTGTTCCTGCATGAATGTTGTAGCTGAAGATCCAACCCACTATATTTTCAGGTTTTTTTAAGGTTGAAAATAGTGTGAAATGTGGCATAAAGTTAAATGATCAAAACACATAGCGAATTTTGATCTTTTAAGTATTGTCAGGTAGAGGACTGGACAACCTTGGGTGAGGTTGATAACTTGCTTGAGAGAACAGGCTGAAGCAATGCCTAAGCTGGAATAGATCTTGAAGGTTTCTGGCTCCCTGTCCAGTGCTCAGTTCATTAGACCATCCTTCCTCACCATTTCTAATAAGCTGTTCTACAGTTTGCTCATTTAAAACCCTGTTGTTCCTATTGCTCCATTTCTTATTTATAAGAATGTAAATTAAGCATTTGCCTTAAATTAAATCATACAAGTCTCTGTTATACTTTTCATTTCAGCAAATATTATGAAATAAACCTTGTCATATAACCAATTGAAGAGAAAATTCAGAGATATTCTAGACATTGAGCAGTCAACCTTTGCAATGAAATGCAATTGTATTCATAGAAAAATAAATTATGAAATTGGATAATTAAAAAACGTTTCCAAACAAGGCCGTTGCGTAAGAGCTGATCTGTAAGAGCTCCATGAGATCAGTTCTCAAAGTGCAGACCTACAGAGAAGATGATACAATGCCTTTCACGGCAAAAACCTCCCACAAACGGGCATGAGCTATAGGCATGAATTACTGTAATTACAATTCATTTAGGAAAATTAGGCTGCGTATTACTCATCGATCTGAAAGAGGTTTGGGCATTTGAAGAGAAAAGATGATGATCCCCGTTCTCAGGAGCTGGTAGAAGATTCTGGGGGTCAGGTGGTGGGATACCCAGGACGGCTCCTGTTGTCAGAGGGCTCCAACATGAGAACCTGGCTTTAACTGCCAGGAGATTACTCAAGATTTAGATAATTTATGTCAGCTTCTGAGCCAGATCCTGGGCTAATCTGTGCTTTGTGCACATCCATGAGCTTGCCATGCTGGAAATGAGAGCAAAATTGGATCAGTTTATGTAGAATTGGTAGTGGGTGGCTTGTTCCTATCCCTTCAGTTGATTGTGCTTTCACTAGATCTAAATTTGCTTTTTCCATCCTCCAGTTAATCCCAAGTGTCCACTATGTGTATTCTCTTGCTGTCAGTTGGTTGCTGTAGACTTTGCTGAAAGTATTTTGTTCTTTGCACCTGAGGACTGAATCGCAGGCTGTTTTCATAGAGATTTTAAGGTTAAATTCTCCAGTATTTCTATTGCTATTTCTGGGCTTGGAGTAAAGTTTTTCTCTGATACCGTCTCACTGTCCTTTTTAAAAATTGAAATTGCTTTGGGATGCCTGTTATGTTTGCAAAAGACTTTTGCATTTCACCCCACTGTAGTGGCATATTATGAATATTTCCTTTGATGTGTGGCTTTACTCCATTCCCTCCCACCCTCTCCTTCTCCAGAGTGGCAGACTGTTCCCTTTCTTTTTCTCCCACCCCACGGCTGCTTATCAGCCACCCAGAGCTGGGAGGTGGTTCCCTTTAGCATGTAAATAAAGCAACACTTTTTGCAGTAAGTAGCTCAGCCTGGCATTATATGCCAGAAATTCTCATCCACATAATGATGAGTTCGAGTTCATTATTGTGCGAAGGGTTTTTTTTTCCTTTCACAGTAGGAAAGGTGATCAGTCTGCAATTAGTCCTCTCCTTCCCCAGCTTTTATAACTCTATCTTTGCCAGTTTCTCATCTCCCAAGACCGAAGCCGAAGGTAACTTTTTTTTTGGAATCCATTTAATGTCATTGTCCTCTGGTCATCCAGTTCTGCATGAAATTAGCCTGTCCTCCAGCTGACAGTAAATGATGTGGCATTAGAGCAGTATTTGGAAAGATGTGCCTAGAGTTCACTATTCTGGTCAGATGAGGGAGGAACATGCCTTTGCATTTTAATTTGAAATTCAGTGAATATTTTGAATGCCACAGCATGTCTATAACATTATTTAAAAGATCCTGTGCACTCAGGCATGTAATGATTGACATTGGCTGTAACTTGATGCAATGTTGCACTGTTTTAATTCTTTTTGGGGCAGTGTTATCTTTGATCACTTCGTATTCACTGGAAAAATCCCACAATTGCAATCCCACATTATGTTTCAGTGAGGATGCCAAGTTCTCTATGGTACGTAGCTATTCAAGGCACTTTGTCCACCCTCAGGCTGCTCATTAAAGTGATGGCAGTTTCTATTTTAATGAATAAGGTAGAGTACAAATTCCCAACTTCATTCATAGACCTTGAATGGTAAAAAGGAGTGGGTTCTTTCTTCAGTTCCCAACTTCTTTGTTTTCTTGGAAATTGTGTAAATGTGTTCATAACCATGGCCACAACCCCATGTGCATGCAAAAACCATCCAAGTTACGGGCTTTTAACTTGAGTCCAGGGTTCATATTAGTAAAACTTCAGTCTGTGACCAACATCCCCTGTCCCAGATTTCATTTCCAGACACAACTGAGTGTCCATATTGCGAGAGGTAAGAGTAGGATGATGTCTGACAAGACAGACTTAGTTCCCTCTTTTAATTCTCTGTTGTTTCTTTGCTAATCGTCAGTGCTGTGCCAGAAAGCCTTGCTATATAAAAATAACATTCCTCGCTTGCAGGGACTGCCATTTAAAAGGCTGCACTTGCCCACAGATACACAGCAGGAGCACAAAAGCTGCTGCACATTTCCTCTCTGCTTAAAATATAGCACTTTAAGGTAAAGCATGAACTAAGTGCAGCGCTGAAGTGCCGCACGAGTGGGAACAGTTGGTGTCAGGGAAGGAGGCAGAGCTCCCCGCTCCTGCCTATTATCCCTCTGCCATTCAAAGCTATCTGCCTGGACGCCTTCCTTTGACTGCTGCTACTCCTCAGTTTGCTGTGAAAAACTCTTTTTTTTCCTGCCCATTACCCAAAGTTTGGGAGTAGCTGTGCCTGCCAAGTGGAGGTTTTGGAAAGCTGTGCTGAGTTGCTCCTTGAAACTGGGTTAAGGAGCCCCTGTATTTTTCCTGCGCCCGCATTTATTTCTATCCCTCCTGTAAGCCAGAGGTGGATGCATTTTGGGGCACCCATAGCTGCTCTGCTTCTGGTTCATAACAACAACCGACTGGAGAACGCATCAATGTGGAGCTCTGGGCTCTGGTTTAGCTTCTGCTCCAGCTCTTGTAGAGAGGCGGGGGTTGGACTCTTCTCCCAAGTAAAAGTTGCACCAGAGGAGGTTTAGGATGGATATTAGGAAAAATTTCTATACCAAAAGGGTTGTATGGAAACAGGCTGCCCGGGGAAGTGGTGGAGTCACCATTCCTGGAAGTATTTAAAAACCAGGCAGATGTGCTGCTGAGGGACATGGATTGGTGGTAGATTTGACAGTCTTAGGTTGATGGTTGGACTTGATAATCTTAAAGGTCCCTCCCAACCCATATGATTCTATGATTCAAGACATGTGCAGCAAGAGCCACTGAGGACCCTTTCTAACCCCCCAGTGCCCTTTGCTCTGGGCAATTGCCCTGTGTCTTTTCCACAAGGCCAAGCCACGGGGCAGTTGGAGACCCACCAAGAGGACTCTGCCCCCATCTTTCCCTGCCCACAGCTCCTTGGACCAGATCCATCTTTTCTGTGGAGATTTTGGCTTTATCTGGGAGGTACAAGTGGCTTTGCTTATTTTTACTCAGTTGTATAAAAATCACAGAATCAAGTACAGGTGCTTTTTTTTCTTTTTTTTTCTTTCCTTGAGAAAATCTAAAGATAAATATTGAAATAAAAAAAGAGCATGCTATTCAATAGTATTAAGTAACTACACATGGTTATAGGAGACTAAGGAATTATTTTAATATTATTTTCATTTGCATATGTTCCTTCAATATCCTCTTGATGAAGGATACAGTTTCAGGGGAAAAGCCAAAATATTTAATCATTTAATATAAGCAGCTCTTGCCCTGTATTTGTTATCATCATGGTTTTTCCAGGCCAGAGGATCTTTGTGGTACAAAGAACATGATCCAGAAGGGAGAAGTCCTTCCTCTTTCCAGCTACACTAAAACACCTTTGCTCCTTAAAAGTCTTCACCTTTTTTATCCGTGGAGGTTGGAGCTTCCCGAATGAGGACTCAATGCCAGGGAATTCCCACCCCATTGTTGTGTTTTGATAGAAATCATGTTTGACTGGAAAATGTGATTTACGGTAGCAACTGGAAGTTGGATCCTCCACACCTGAGTTAGGGATGTGAAATAACCACTAAACCTTGTGCAGGTTTTTCTGGAAGGGTCTTTCTCCATTCAGTAACATTATGGTTGTGTTTCTCACCAGCCGTTACTGCCTGTTTCACATACACACCCACAGAGAGATGTGCACACAGATTGCAGTTTCCACTCGTGTTTTTCACCATTTGACAGGTTACTCTCCTGCATAAAATGATCTTTTCTTTAGGCTTAGTTTCGGCGTGGTCTCCCAGGGTTTCTCCATTGGGCAAGTCAACCCAACAGGAAGGGCTAACTAAAGGGACTCCTTCCCTCTCCTCACCTGTGGAGGCTTCCTTCCCAAGGCTCCCAGCCACACAGAAGACAGTTTGTTACTAAAACTTGCTGTTTTGTTAAGATTTGTGGCTTTCCCCAGGGGGAAGACGTGTCCCAAGGGAGCCAGGCTCACTGCAGAACTTGCAGGGAAGGTTTTGGCTCTCCTCAGAGAGATTGGGATGAATCACGATGACCAGTTCAACTTCCGATCTGCTGAAATTAAAAATTACATAAAAAGATTGTTGGGGTTTTGATTTTTTTGCTTAACTGGTAGCTCATAATTCAACAGAGGAAGCCACTCGGTGGCCTTTTTGCCTTGAGCACCCTCAGCAGAAAGATTTAGCATTTGGAATTTTAAATTATGATTTGATGATTTTCCACATGCCAAAGTAGATATCGCCCACTGTCCTCGGGCTGCATGAGCTGGGGAAAAAAAAAAAAAAAAAAAAAAAAGACAACCAGAAAAAAAGCAGGAGGGCTAAACAAACACCACCTCGGTGTAGACAACTTGAGCTTTATAAGGAGTAAACCCATAATCACAAGGTCTGTGGTCTTAGCAGCGTATGACCCCTGACATGCCAAAGAAGTAGATCATTGAATTCAAAAAGGGCCATTTCCCAGGATGTAATTGCACCTCAAGGGCAAATAAATACCTTCTTGCTGCTGAGATTGGTAGCGTTCCTTTCCATAACTGAAGCATCAGGAATAATTATGCTAAAAGACACTTAAGCTGGTAGAGAAAACACATATTGCATTTTATGATGCTCTTGCTGGGCTTCTGGTGTAACGTGAGAGAAATTATATTAACGCTGGTGCAGAAATACCCCCCCCCCCCCGTGTTGGTCTGAATGGCATTGTGCAGCTTTCCTCACTTTTTATAGCTCTATTAATGGTTTTCAAAAATTGTGGGGCTAAAGGAGTATTAAAATGTCCTGGCAACGTACAGTTGCTCAATCTTTTTACTGTGGGATTACGTCTACCTTGTTTCTATTTGATTTTGATTGCTTGCTTGGCCTAGATTCTCCGCAAGCATTTGGTATGACTGAATAATTTTTAGTTGTACTTTCTCGCCATGCTTTATGCTAATCTACTGCTGTTTTGCAGCTTCAGCCTTGCCAGTCAATGCTGCAGTCGACAGTCTTTATCCTTTACTGGATTTTTAAAAGGGTATTTTATTGCCTGTCATTACCATTCATTGTGGCTTTATGGACTGTGCTCTCCCATCGCCGGATGCTGCGGCTGCCGCTCGCTCCCCATCGCATCTCCCTTTGTTCTGCCCAGGCACCGGCCCCTCCGACACAAATTTGATATCCTCCCTGCCACCCCCCCTCTGGAACCGCCTCGGATACCCCCTCAGATGCCATCTCACAGATGGGAGAGGAGCATTTCAGCTCCTGAATGTTTTCCTGATTGAAACGGAATGTTGTGTTTTTTTTTTTTCCTCAGGGTAGATGTTAAATACGAAGTTCCAGGCCAAACTCTGTTACGCTTCGGGAGTTTTGATATAACTCTCAAGTGTTTTTTATTATGCTAATGCATGCTGGAAGGAAATCGCAATGTTTCATTCAAATGACATAATTGAATTAATAATTATTTATTAAGAACACATTGAATTTCTCATGTTCTGCTTATGACCATTTTTCAGCTTTATCTGCTAACAGATGGGTATGGGTGAAAATCAAACCCGTATCTGCAGTGCCTCAAAACTTTGGTGGTTTGTGTAAAGCAGAACTCAAGGCTCACTCCATGATTGTGGTCTCCAGGAGGTTCTTACAGCTCAGTGCTCACCTTCTTTTGTCTTCTTTAATAGGTATACAATTTTGGTTCCTTTAGTTCGGTTGGAGGTGCTCTCAGGACAGTTAAGTCATTAAGAAAACATTTAAGCTGTGTCAAACTAGAGGTTTGTCAGTGTAACTTGCTGAAAAACAAACAGAACAGATCAAAATCATTCTTAAAGTAGATAGGACCTAGTGCCATGTTCCTCACCCTGGACAAGCGTTGCCCGTGAGCCCATCACTTTTGCCTCTGGTCGCAGTGAACAGGGGAGTGACAGCTGAGGAGGGCAGGAAGAAAACAGTCCAGTGATTCCTGTGGGACATGACTTCTTCATTTCTGTTGTCTCTCTACCTGGGAGGGTCTGAGATCATGGAAAGGAGGGAAGGCTGGAGATTTACTAGTTTGGAGTTGGACTTGAACAGAGGTATTTATGTACGAATACGGATATGCATAAATCTTAGCTGACTACTCAGCAAAAGGAAAATGGAGAGTTTCCTATAGCAACACTTAAATGTTTTTATTGCTGTTTTTAAAGTAAATAAATCATTCACTCTGTACTTTTTCATAAGGTGATTTATTTTTTGAAAATGCAGTGCTCTTTTATAGTCTGTGTTAGACTGGGAGAGCAGGAGCAGCACTGTGCAAGCCCTGCTTCTCAGAGATCTGCAGTGGCTGTTAACCAACAAGTTGGCTCCCTTGTGCTGCAGAGAGACCTGTTTTCAAAAGCCTCGGAGGGAGCTGAGTGCTCAGGACCTCCCAGGATTGGACCTCAAATACTTATCTGTATGAGCTTTCCATTATTCATTCTACAAATGAAACTGGTTGTAATGTAAATTATAGAATGATTCTTTCTATGGCTTAAGATCCTGTAACTTAAACCTCCTAGGCTGCTTATCTGCCTTCTGCCACCTACCTACAGTTTATCCTGTGCACTTGGCATTCTTGATTGTTCCTTGCATATAAATTTCAATCATACCCACAGGGTACCTCTAGTCTATAATAACTTGCATTGTGAGCAATTTAGCAAGAGAACCGTTCTGCCCAAACAGTGAGTGAGACATTTGCTATTGGGAAAAGCAAAACCCTTGGGAAGTACCATGCATATTCCTCACATCACGCTGTAATAAGGCAATTGTATTGAAATTAAAATAGAGATTGAGAGATTTATATCCCCTCTCAGTCACGCGGTATCATGGAACTGTCCGGGAGGCTCTAAGCAAAGCAATCCCACACATGCAAAATCAGCTGCCTCGGAAAGTCGGGCTGATTGGCTAATGATGGCTTGATACCTTCTACAAAAGTCATTAAAATTCTTCCTTATCTCAAGAGAATAACTTTGCACTGTAATAATCTTATTATACCCCACTTGTTCTATCCCTCTGCCAGGCAGGTTACGCGTGACGCCTGCCTCTCTGATTCTGTGCCTGCCTTTCATCCTGCTCCGTGTAGGGCCCCAAGCCAGCCCTTCCCACCAGTTTCTCTGAAGCACCATAGATGCTGCTGCAGAAACTCCACAGCGACGTTAAGAAGTGAAAAATGGTCACTGGAGGTGCATTTCCTTAGACCCCAGAAAACGTCTGCAGAGTGTGTGTTAACTGGAGGCCTGAGTAATGGGGGAAGCCTAAAGGGAGTCTGAGGTAGCTGGGCTGTCCAAGAGAGGTGACAGCAAACTGTCCTCCACCTGCACTCACACTTTCTGTACTTGTAGAGAGGTGAGGGTCGGTCTCTTCTCCCAAGGAACAAGCAATAGGAAAAGAGGAAATAGCCTTAAGTTGCACAAGAGGAGATTTAGGATGGATATTAGGAAAAATTTTGACACTGAAAGGGTTATCAAGCCTTGGAAGAAGCCACCCAGCGCAGTGGTAGAGTCCCCATCCCTGGAGGTATTCAAAAGCTGGGCAGACGTGGTGCTGAGGGACATGCATTATTGGTGGGTTTTGTCAGTGTTAGGTTGATGGTGGGACTCGATGATCTGAAAGGTTTCTTCCAACCCAGGCAATTCTATGATTCTGTGTGCCAGGAAAATGAGGTCTGTGCAAGTAGGGATGAAAGTGGAATGAATCTTGAAAGGCTGGTAGTCTTTGAGGAAGTGTATGGAGATGGAAAAGGTTCTGAGATGGAAAGGTTCCATCATCCAGGACTGTGATTTGGAACTGTCCTTTAATTATCCCAGACAGACACCGTCTATTTTAGTGAATCCAGAGAAGCTTTGACGTCTTTGATTGCATTTAAATCTATGTAGTTTTTAATTTAAAAAAACAGCACTTGTAAGTAACAAAACAATTGCTCATGTGATTTACCATCTCATTGTACCTTGTACGAGAGAGTCAGAAATAGAGCGCTCTGTTTGCAGAGTCTGTAGAGGGGACCCACAGCAGAACTGTTTCAGGACATAAGGAAGTCTCATGAAAGTCTTCTCTGGAGCCTAAAAGATATATTCAGTGGTTCCTACCAGTATTAGAATAGAGAAAGAAGGATTATGTTTAAAATCTATTGCAAGTGATTTCCTTTAATAAAGTTAAGGAGATTTCTCTCTGTAATACTCATCATGTTCCTCCTGAAGTTCATTCTTTTATTGTCCTCAATAGTATTTCCATGAAGTCTTCATAGTATTTGTGAGGTAGAGAGTTTTGGTCTCAGCTATACAGGGGAACATTTTGGGGAGGAAGGACTGGGGAGGCAGTTGTGGGGCAGAGCAGAGTGTTGCTATAGATCTAATAGTCCTTGTCAATCTGAAATGAAAATATCTTCTCACTGAAATGAAAAACAAAACAAAATCTGAAACACTTTTTCAGGTCAAAACTGGAAGTAGTTCACTATTAGATAAGGTGTCTATATTTGATGAGAGGCCACTGCTAAATCAAAGAGAGGACATTTCAAAGACCAGTGGTAGTGGTTTCCTTTTTCCCAGCAGTCTTTGATGGGAAGTTCCCTCATGGCAGGAACTGGATCATCCAAAGGCCTCCACGTTAGGACTCTTTCTTAAGAAATCAGAGATAGTGGCTCAAGCAGGATGAATTGAGCTTGAACCAACCACTCTTAGGTCAGTGCTCTCTCAAGAAAGCTCTGGAGCATTCCTGGGCTGTGGGGTTCCACACTGCAGGAAATACTTGGAGAAAGTGTGGGTGGCTTAATGAAACGATGGTACCACATTTGCCTGGGAGAAACCTGAAGGCCTGTCTCTGTCCAAATACATAAAGATTAATTAAACATTAGCAGAGGTTGAGAAGGTGTCTCAGAAAGTCTGTGGTGTGCTCTACCCACTTCTGTTCTACCATCAGCCCTCCCACTGAAGTTAAAACAAGCTTCCTCAATCTTGTATTTTTTACAGTTACTGCATTATATTCCTACTATTTGCGCAACACTGTACTCAGAGTGAGATGCTTGAGCTCAGCTGGAAGAATCTGAGTCTGCAGAAATAGAGAGACTTTGTGGTTTTTACTGTGGCCATCAATTTAGGAACTTCATGAAATAATTCTCTTCTTTGGCTTCACTTCACCTGAAGAAAAGTAGAGAGATATCCTTTATCCTGACATATCCCTTTAGGCACAGATGATTTTTGCATATACTTAAAAGAAGCTTTTAAAATAAAATTTTAAGGGAAAATCAATTTGTTAGGTTTTAGCTGTTATTTGCAATAATCCCTAGGCACAGCAAATAGGCTGAAGTCTCAGTGTGAGACATCATATAATCAAATGATAAGAGAAAGTCCTTGTCTGACGAAGCTAATGGTCTAAAGATTTAAAAAAAAAATAAAATCTGTATATCCCACGTGTTCCATATGGGAATTCAGACCCACGTTTAGTGTCTGATCCTGGGTGGCTCCTAGAGCCCTTGGTAATCTCAGTAACCAAAGTCATGACTTCCAGCCCACACTGCAGTGCTCCACGCTTCCTCATTTCTTTCTCTAACAGGTAGAATAATCGAAATTTCTCTATGGCCTTTAGCCATCTCTAAGCTGCTCCTGTGGAAATGAGCTGCAGAGCTCCTGCCTTCACGTGGAGCACCAGCACAGCCAACTTGCAGTATAAACACAAGGTGGTAGTAATTGCATCTCTTCGTTTGCTGCACAGTGTCTGGGTAGGACTTTTCTCTGTCTTTGTCCCTGGAGCTACAATATGTCTTGAAATCAATAAAATCGATACCTTTAAAAAAGATTTGTTGATGTTTGGACTGCACATAAAATTAGATCCTTTGATTAATACTGTGACAATGTGACAGCATCATTACATTACAGTACGTGAAACCCTTCCTCACTCACCTACTTACAAATAACTGTATCTTGTAATAATAAAGACTAAAAATTACAGCTAAAAGAATAGTTATTGACTTCCAGAAATAAACTGCAAACTACTTCCATTGTGCTCCCTTTCCAAATGCATTGTATTGGCATTTGTTCACATCCTTCCTCATGCTGGATGTCAGACCACCGAAGTAACGGACAATGTAGTCCCACCAAGGGGTTAATGTGGCCATTGCCAGGCTGTAAATCACAGCCCATCATTACCAGCCCCTCTGGAATGGTGCTGGAAGCTCTGCTGAGTGAGTAACCATCTCCTCCTCTGGTGCTGGTGGCCATATGAGTTGTCTCTCTGAGCTCCAAAAATCGGACTCTATGCTTTCAAGTATTGGACTCACTGAACCATCAGGTAGCGGGACAAGGCCAACTGATTGATCCTAACTCTAAAGTTTTTTATTTCTCTGTTTTTGTAAATTAAAATGGAGGATTCTTCTTGCATCTTTTAGGTTGAATTATGAGGCAAGCCATTTGTTAAGATGGCTTTATGTGTACTCACACAATTCAAACTCTGACCTAAAGCAGTCCTTTTGTTTTGATTTCATTTCATCTCATCACAGCAACACCCTGTTGAGTGTTAAAAAAAAAAAAAAAGACAATTTCATTTGTTTCTGCTCAGTGCAAAAATGAATTGATACTATTGATACTATGAAAACTGAGGTTTTGTAATTAAGTTCTATAACATCGTGAGAAACAAATATGTCTGTGAAACGTGCGCTGACCCTGAGATATTTGTGCATCTACATACCCCAGACTTGCACACTTTTGCATGTTTTCTGCTGAAAATAGCTCTTAACAAGCTCTGACAAGGAGCCCCACTAGACCTGGGATTCAGAGGTCGTATTTGCACGGAGAAGAAGTCACTTGGCTGGGTCATCCCCATGTTGCCAACAAGAACCACGTTTGGAGCAAGGTGCTGTTTGATCCCCTGGAGTTTGGAGCGTGGGGGTGAGCGTGGGGGTCACCTGCGGCAGCACAGGCTGCTGGAAGGAGAAAGGGGACCTTGGGGTGAGTTCTGCTCCCCTTCTGATGTGACTGCAGTGGATTCTGCTGCTGCGAGGGACAGCCTGGGTCTGTGAGCTCCTGATGGTGCTCAGGGTCATTCTGCTTCGAGGGTTTGGCAGAACTATTCTGATAAAAATAAGAACTGACTCAAAGCTCTGCCTGCACAGCCCGTTGGCCTTGATTTTGCGCATTCCTGAAGATGAGCAAACTCAGGAAGGTTATAGGTAGAAGCAGAGAGAAGGACTGAAAAATTCACTGCAGTGAAACTTCAGATCCACCTGTGTATGGGGATGGCCCTGGTATTTCATCCCTGGGGTTCATCCTGCTTATGAATAGATACATTTCAAGTAAAATTCTTGCTGTTGCTTATGACACCGGGAAATGGCTGTTCGGGACCGTTCACTCATTTAATCATCCTACGTCTCTGTGTCAGGAGGGTGGAGAGTATTTAACAAAACTCAGAGATTCTCAGTAAGGTATTTTTGTCTTCTTAAACACTTATTCCCTCCTTCCTCCCTGTGAAGACTTGGAGAGTTCAATATTCTTATGGTTCATATGACAATTGAATCCCTCCTCTTGTTCCATCCAGGCTTAATTAGCATTTTTGTGCGCATTGACTTGTTCTTGCTGAAAAGCCCGAGAGTGAAGATGTTCAGGTAATTAAGTAATTATGAAATCCCCACCCCTTTCTCTGACTGCCCCAGGGAAATTTGCCAACTCCCTAACCTGTACTGCCACTGCCTGCGTTGTCACCTGCATTGTCACCTGCCCCTGAACTGCAGTCAGGCTGCAGGCTCCGTGCTACGTGGTGTTGCTTTGATAGTCATCACCAACGTACGTGTTACTGAGAAGCTCTCTGATGGTGTGTGTGCTGTATCTTCACATAAATGCAAGGAATCAATGTAAAAATAAAGACCTAAAATGAGTCATCCATTCTGCTGCACTGGGACCATTCCTGGGGACCACCTGGTAATTCTGGAGAGGGTGGAGAAATGTGCCCAATGCAGGCAGGAGCAAAAAGGAGGAGGTAGATCTGCTCTCACACCTTTCTGGAGATTTTGTAAGATGTCCTTGTGCTAAGGGCTCTTGCTGAGCACCATGCCCGTTTGAAATCATAGAATGATAGAATGGTTTGGGTTGGAAGGGATCTTAAAGATCATCCAGTTCCACTCCCCTGCCCTGGGCAGGGACACCTCCCACCAGACCAGGTTGCTCCAAGCCCTCTCCAACCTGGCCTTGAACCCCTCCAGGGATGGGGCAGCCACAGCTTCTCTGGGCAACCTCTGCCAGTGTCTCAACACCTTCACAGCAAATAATTTCTTCCTGAGATCTCATCTAAATCTCCCCTCTTTCAGTTTAAAACCGTTCCCCCTCATCCTATGGCTCCCCGCTCTGATCAAGAGTCCCTCCCCATCTCTCCTGGAGCCCCTTTAGGGACTGGAAGGGGCTCTAAGTTCTTCTCGGAGCTTTCTCTTCTCCAGGCTGAACCCCCCCCAACTCTCTCAGCCTGTCCTCCCAGCAGAGGGGCTCCAGCCCTCCCAGCATCTTCATGACCCATCACAGATGAAGTGGAGATTCAAAGCCCAGGAGAGAAGAGGGTGGCAAGCAGAAGTGTGGGATTGGGTTGCTCTTGTCCACCCAGCTCGGCGTGTGGCCATGGTTGTCAGGGGTTTGATACCACATCTAACAGGAGGAGAGACTTTCAGAAGGCTTTGGACAGGCTCAGCCACTGCCCACCAGGGGCAGTTCCCACTTAGGTGCTTCAGGGTGCTGTTGCCCATGGATGAGGAGCAGCAGAGGTGCATTGGTGGTCCTTGCAGGACTGGCCAGCTTGAGCTTTGCTGCCCTTCCCCGGGACTGGCAGCCCATGTACGTTTATGGCACTTCTCATACCTCGCAACAAACACTGAAATTATATGCTTTAGCTGAAAGAGAGCCAAAATGTCTGAAAGGCTCATTGTTTCCCAAGTAATATTTTCAATACAAATTGAGCTGAATGGTTCTTGAAAACAATTGTATATTAAACTCCAGCAAATATACGTGCTGCTCAGGCCCAGGCGGGCTAATATAAACGCCAGCGTGACTTGATAAAAGCACAATGAAAGGTTCTATTTTTGTTAGTGTCAGTGACCTTGTGTGGCTGTTTGAGGACTGTTCAATCTCCTGTTCAGGATGTATAAAATTAATATACCTAAGGGGGAGGATGTTATTAGGAGTTAGCTCGGAAATGCTACAGGAAATGCTGTAGATAGATGGCTGAAATTACCCTGTAGACATTGTTCAAACAGATCTGTGTTTAAAATTAAACTTACAAGAAAATCCTTTTATGAGTTAGTCACCAACAGAATAAGTATCTATTGATTGCATCTCCATTTGTTACATCTTAATAAAAGAAAGAGTTTTAAAACTACATAAAAGAACAAGGGGGGGAAGAGTGTTAGAAGTGTTATTAACATATTAAAAGATAACCACAATGGATATAATAAAATACATTATTCACGAGGCATGATAGCAAAACTCAGTAAGAGTGTCTTTGCCCCTGCAAGCTCTTAACATCACTGAAAAGAATTATCTCTCTTCATCTATTTTCTGCTGCATGGCTTTACCTCAAAAGCCATACATTATTCCCCCCAATCTATTTCATTGAGCAAGATAATTATCTATGCATGGATGGTTTAGCATGAAAGACTTCTCCCAGGAAGTACAACTTTCACATTTATTTATTTATTTATTTATTTTAACAAAAGGGCTAGAAGAAAGGTGTGGGGGAGAAGGAAATAAAGATCAGTGTTTAAAACACAGCTAATGACATGCTAATGTGCACAAATGAATATTGAAAGAACTCAAACATTGCTTTGAAATTAATTATACCACTCCCTTTGTCCTGTAGAAATGGGAGATTAAAACCTGTACAGAGATGTTTACTATGTTTAATTTTCAATTGTTTCTTTGATGTAACAGATAGAAAGGTTTGCACCTGCAAAGTAAAAAGGCTACGAACAGATTGCAAACATTCTGCAAACACTTCATCAAGAATTTCAGTTGTCAGCCTCCCCAAGCACAAGGGAGCCTTGATGATATCTTTGTGTGCCTTTGACTCCTTTTGATTAATAAATGCAAACAAATTTCGCTCAGTAACCTGTGGTTGCAATCTATGCATGACAATTAGGGACAACCTCTGGCGAAGGGATGCGCTGGAGTCTCTTCCCCCTTCCTCTCCGACACGATAAATAGTTGATGTTTAATGCTTTTTGACAATTAGAGAATGAAATCTTTTGTAGTTGTGCAGTCCTGGCTACTCTTCATTAGTCTGTTCTCAGCAGAGAAAGATCGGTGTTTGTTAGAATATTACAGTGGCTTGGGGGGATAAACTCATTTTTTTTGGTCTCCTTTTCTTTTCCTCAATGGGCCTTCATCCCATTACTGAAATTTGCAGTGCAAATAATGCTTTTTTACTGAACGGTGTTGCCAGTTTCATCAATGTGATGAAACCAGAAAGAACCATGAAGAACTCACGTTAATAGATGGGAACAGATGCACAGACAGAGGATGCGTAACTTGGTTTTTTATAAACTCTTAGGCCTTAAAAACACAGTAAGGGGATGGAAGGAATTCAGGAAAAGTAAGGATAAGCTGACAAAACCTCAACCAAAATCAACTTCGCATGGAAAAATAAAAGAGGTCCTATGGGGTTTTTTTTACAGACAAAAAGACAGAACAAGAAATTAAGATTATACAGAGGAGGTAGGGTAGGAATAATCAAAGTATGACCCCCAAAATCAGCATTTCTGTCTTGGTTTTCAAGAAGGGTGATGGTGTGGGACAGGCGTGCAGAGGCTGAATGGCTGCAGAAACCAGTCTGTAGAAATGGACCTGGTCTCCAGCAGAAGCAGTGTTCATGTTGCTCAGTGTGCTCAGATTTTGGGGGATAAATACTCCTTCTCATTGGGGTGGTGCTGTATTCACATAGACTATCTGCACGTGAGAACGGGGGCACAGGGGGACAAAGGATGCCTGAGTGTCTGATCTCAGCAGAATATGAGACTTCAGATGCTATTTGGAGAGAAACAGTAATTAAAAAGATTTAATTAAATTAATTAAATCATTTGCCAAAGAGGATATAAATGGAAAATAGAATAGCATACAGTTTTTTTGTCCAATGTACTACCTGCCATGCTGACCCGATAACTTTCTCTGACAGGATAACTGATTTTTGTGATAGAGAAAATGCAATAGGTCATTTGATACAGCCCCACATGGGAAATTATCGGTTAAAATGAAGGCAGTGGAGATTAGTAGAAAACCTGAAAGGTTGGTAAGGAACAAGCGACAGGTGGAAATGAAAACAAATTGCATTAACAGGGAAGGCATCGTGTTAGGAGGAGGATACCCGTAGTGTTCCCCAAGGACTGGACTTGACACTATCTTGTGTAATATTTCCAGTAACAGCCTCGGGGAGGAGGACAGTGCAAGCTGATTTTACAGATAGCACGAAATTAGAAACATCATCAGTGCAAGAACTTGCTGTGTTGAACACATGGGCTTTGGGACTGGAACAGGAGAAGGGCATAAGGTTGAGCGTGTGCCCGTAGGGACAAACAGTGACAGTTTCTGTGATAAGCAGAGGCTCACGGGCTGGGGACACAGCGGTGACAGAACAAACTGGACATGCTCAGCAATCCCAGGGGATTTTGAGCCACGATGTGATGCTGTGAAGGTATTTGGAGCGGTGCTAGTGAGGTATTCCTGTCTGTGGGCATCCTGCTGCTTCTGCTGAGCTGCCGAGTGTGGCTCTGATCCCGCTTGGTGAGAACAGCTGGGGAGAAGCAGCTGCTCCCATTCTGGGAGCTGAGATTCCAGGAGAGGATAGAAAACCTGGATCACTCAGGGCAGCAAAATAACTGCTGAGATAGGATACGTTCTTTCACTGATAAATGCCATGGGAATGAACACAAGTGAGGGAAGAAGAGCTAATGGACAACGTTGACACAGTAACAAATGGATGGGAAGTGACCATTAATAAATGTTCTGATGGCAATTGGATTCCCAGCCCTGCGAGAGCCCATGGGCCTTTCAGCAGGAGAAGCAGGAGGGAGAAATATAACCCTTTATAAGACGTTGCTTTATGAGATTTTGGGGTGTTGAGCAGAGAGTTAACAGCCTCATCCCATCCCAGTATCCCCTTAACTTTTTGAGTGGTGGCTTTCCTGCCACAGGAAAGGGATCAAAATCATAGAATCATAGAACTGTGTGGGCTTAAAGGTCCCTTCCACCCGAGACACTCCTATGTCTTTGACCACTTCCCAGTGCTAGGAACTTGCTGGTGGTGCTGGAGGGGCAGGTCCCAGGTCCCACACTAACCCAGTAGTCTGCCGTCAAAACCTTCAACTTTTCTTTTTTCTTTCCTTTTTTTTTTTTTTTATTTTATTTAATGCAAGCCTAAGTAAGGAGAAATGGTGCCTGTAACATTTGCCAGACGTTGCATGGAAGCAGTAACACATGCTGAGAGCCTTGTATATTTCACAGATGTTTAAAATAATTCCACCTCTAATAACTCAAAATGTTTCCCTGCCTTCCAGGTGAAAATAGCTCTATTCCCTAGATCTCAGTAGGGATTAGGGGTCTAAATGAGATTGACGTTTTACATCAAGTAAACTTTAATTTACAAATGGGCCAAAAAAAAGAATAAGGAGAATAATTTTCTACAGGTGAAGCATCAACAGTTTTCCCAAGTTCCACAAGTCTGTAATGGTGAGTCACTAGGATTTCAAACATATAAAAGCAGTTGTTTGCTGGGCAGAACTGAAAATTTAGCTGGGAAAGGTTTTCCAGCATCTCAGAGGTGATGAGGTGGGAGCTCTGGTACCCGAGAGCAGTATGTCAGCATCGGTCTGGCAGGAACAGAGCTCACGTCCTTCAGTCACTGCTCACCACTCTCTTATCTCAAAATGACACGAGTATCTCAGAAATCTTCCTCCTCTGTTTTTCTGGTAAATCC
Source organism: Scolopax mira (assembly GCA_004320125.1). Lineage (NCBI taxonomy): Eukaryota > Metazoa > Chordata > Aves > Charadriiformes > Scolopacidae > Scolopax > Scolopax mira. The sequence continues at coordinate 39,304 of BJBW01003937.1, forward strand.
TGAGATGACAAATCAGAACATCCACAACAGGAATGAAACATTTATGTAACTAGTGAAAAAGATGAAAAATTGCCTTCACATTTTCTTAGTTGCCCCTCTCACTAGTAGTGATGTCTTCCAGCTCCATCTCTAGCCCCTGTGTTACGGAATGTTCCAGGGCACTGCTTCCCAACAGCCCTCTCAGGAAGATGTGAGGAGAAGAGATACTGGTCCAGATGTACCAATAGTTCCAGTGAAGGGACCTGGAGATGGTGCCCAGAACCGTTCCCAGGGGCTGTGTGCTCAGGATGGGGTTGGTTTGATGCAGTTCATCTGTACAGCCCTTTATGTTCGACTCTTAATAATGCCCAGTTTAGTGGTGTTGGGGCAGATATATTTATTCTCTGTGTTATTTCTTACCCAGATAACTACTGCTGGGGCATTTAATGAGTTCTTTACAAAAAAAAATTCACTGTGAGGCACACATTCTTGCATACCTCCAGCCTTATTTCATGTGCTTAATGGACTCCAGCCTATGCTCTGGTAGTTAAAAATCTTCCATTACTATCACTCCAGCATTTTTACTGCTTTTTTTTATTTGCTCAATCATTTCACAGTCCAGTTGTTCGGTTTTGGTCAGGTGGGCTATAAAATATTCCTGTAACAAGTTCAATCTCTGCAACATCTCTGGCCTCCATCTATAATGACTTGCACCGTTGCTATTTTCTCCCAAATCACTGCTTTCAAGAACCAACAAATCTTCTTTGCAGACAAACACACATCCCAAACACACACACCTCTTTCCCAGCAGCTCCCACTCAGCAAGAGTGTTAATCTGCTTGGTTATTCTGTCCCCATTAGAAAGAGTTCATTTAAAATTTTCTGAATTTGAATATATGAAAACTTGTGGTGGCTGAGCCCTAATTTACCTCACACCAACCCCTGCTTTTGAGCTCCTTTCAGGGCTGTTGTTCCACAATCCTGTTTCCCTTGGGTTTGGGGATTTTTCTGTGTGTGGTTTTGCCCTCCAGTTTGCTTCGTGGAAGATTTGCCCATTCAAGGGCTGGAAAAGCCTGGCTAAAGCCCTGTGAAGGGTCTGTTTGGCAGAACCATACCCCCGTGTGATGGCTGCAAGGCTCAGTCCATGCCACTGGGAGCTACTGGTGAAGGAAAAGATGTGTTGTTTCCTCCACCATCTGCAAAGAAAGGGCTGTGTTGTATCCTGTGCCTGTGCGGGGGGCTCCCCTCAGGGCCAGCAAATCCTCTCCCCAGTTCCGAAAACCCTCTGTGTGTCTTCCTGAGCCTGCAAGACACAAGTTGCTGTCCAAGACACAGTTGAGGAATGTTATGCCCGTGCCAGCCCCAGTCACTCATGAGTTAACCCAAGGCTGTTGAGCTCAGTTACCGGAATTTGGGTGCTTTCTGGAGGTCCTTGTTTTCTTTGTGGTCTCTGAGCCTTTCAATGGACACAGATTTCCACGTATTTCCCATATAAGAATGGGAAATATTAAAGAAGTAAGAAATGGGAGATCTAATAAACCACATATTATGGATTTGTGGTGGAACCAGGACTCTGGCTTACTCTCCTGAAGGCTGTGATGGGAAGGAGGAGGTTCAATGTCTCCCTGTGGCTCTGAGGTTACAATATCTGTGGGGTTTACACTGCAATATTCCTCTGCCGGGCTCCGATTGTCTCCTGCCCTGTCTATCTGACCAGCCCAAATCACTTCCTAGTCCTTTCCCACAGGTAAACATCATCTCCAGCCCCGTGATGCATTTTCTATCTCTCCAGAAAGCAATACCTATAGAAGTCAGCACTTCAGTGATTTATGTAATTAAAATATGATGGATCAAGTCATTAAAATTCACTAGCGCGGGTACACGTGTTCACAAGTACACAACTTGTCTCCAACTCTGTTTGCCCCATCATCCCAAGATGACCTTGTTTTATTACTTAAGCTTTTACTCTCTATCAGGAAAATTATGAATAGCAGAACAAACTGAAGAGTGGAATTAAAACCAAGAGCACTTGGTATATTTTTCTGCTTGTATTTACTTTGTCACTTCAAAATGACAGCCTTGAAATTCCTGCATGATCTTCAGCATGTTCTGAAAATGACAGCTACTATAATTCAAATTTACTGCTGTATTTTTTTTTTACTAGTAATGAAGTTGTAAATGCAGCATTTCTTTCATTACCTATTCATTAAAGATATGACATGAAAACAGAGTTACCATGGAAATGGCTCTGTGAATTCTGAGTACATAATAAGAATTTCATTGTTTACACTACAGCATAGATAACTGATGGGTGTTGTTGTTGCTGGTAAAATCTTATTTAGCCTCAGGAATGCTCGTAAGGGGGAAAAAGGTTATGCAATTGGTCTTCCACTAAGTGCCTGAATACAAGCAGAGCTCTGTAAAATCAGCAGTGCAAAAGAGTTTGATGATGAAAAGGGCTGAATATGTTTGCAGCTTTAAATCTTTGAGCATCATTTGGAGTTGAATATTTAAACATTCAAAGTCGAGAGAGCCTAGTTTGTGTGTTACTAATAGTCTCATCACAGATCTCATGCATGCACATCTCCTATAAATAAATTAGCATACAGAAAAATTAGGAGTTTTTCCATTTAAACTGAAAACAATAGGTTTTAGTAGCATCAGATTGAATAAATAACATTGTCAACAGCATTGCAGGAAGGTAAAGGTGCTTAGAAGCCTTGTTTTTGCAATTTGAAATGAAATAATGAAAATGGAGAGCAGTGTCCTCTACCTGTATAACAAGGACTGCACTTTTGTGCTCTACCACACCCATTAAAACTCTCTGGGTTTATACATAATGGGACTAGGAATATTTTTAAATACCCAAATGCCACGGTGACCCTTTGGCAGCCAAAGTCAAAGTGATGGTCAAGAGCACTTTTTCTAGTAAAAAGGTTTTAATCCAACTCTGCACAACTCTACTAAACGCACAGTTTGGGGGTTTTTTTGAGGCCCTGTTAAGAATAAATGAGTCAGGATTATCACTTATGCCACAAGACCCTGAATGCCTCATTTGAACACCAGTTCATTCTAGGGAATGAGCCATAAAGAGAAGCATTATAGATACTGTGTTATAAACTAGAGTGATAATGATATCTCCTTTGTGCTTTAAATAAACATTTAACTGTTCCTCATTTTAAATAATAAAATCTGTATATCTGCACAAAGATGAGGAGTCTGACTGTGACCGGGCATGTCACGAGTCCTTTGGTGTCCACGACAAGATTCCTGTTGATAATGAAGTCACTGAATTGGGGTGTTTGATTTACATCACTCCTCTCCAGTTCCAGAGTCGTTTGCATGAGGCAGCACTAATCACTTCTAATTGCAGTTGATTGGCAGAATAACATTAATGACATCCCTAAAGCAGCCTGTGCATTCGTCTTCCTGGGTCCTTTGTGGGAAGACCGTTTCCTCCCAGATCTTCCAGCTGGGTGAGATAACGGGTGGAGGGAAGGGACCATCCTGGTGACACACATGACAATGACAGGTACAGCTCAAGAAACCAGGTCTCTTCCCATTCCCAGCCCTGTACCAGGAGCTCATGCTGACTCTTATTTTAGTAGATTTTGGTAAGTTTGGGGAAAAATTAGACATGACAGCGGTCAGACAGAATAGCTTAAAGCAGTAAGACACTAAAGAGCATTGGATGGGTCATAGTTTCTCCCATGAGGTTGTGCCATAGAGCAGTGATAACCAGATTAAATCTGTATTTATGAATAATTTGATACTTCCAGTATTCTGAGGGACAGCCATGGACTGCAGGTATTACCTAGTATGAATAATAATTTTGTAAGGAAGAGTTAGAGTGTTATTCCTTAACACTGAAGGTACTTTAGGAGAAGAGATTTAGGTGATGGGGGTCTAGATGCTACTGTCACACATTCACCAGTGGCTTGGAGATTACGTTTCATTGCCTTAAGTGCGAAAAGATGGATAAAATACCAGATTCTCTCCTGCTCCTGGTAAAAATTACCTTCCTCCTTCAGCTCCTGGAAGGGATGCTGCTTTCCACACGCTCACCCTGCTCCCTGTCATACATCTCTCTCTCAGCTGCCATGTAGGGATGTGATTTGGCTTTGGCTCATCTCGGTCCAGTCACCCGGCAGATGATGGGCAGCCAACAGCATGTGGCATGAGAGGGAGAAGATTTTTCACATCTTGCTGTTGATTACCAAATGAAATGTAACTGGGATTATTGGAGCTGCTCAGATTAATGATCTCGATAGTGTTTTAACTTCGCAGAGCATCTGCACCATATGTGATCCCGCCAGTGTTTTGTTGGTTGAATCACTGCTGTGACAGAGCAGAGGGAAAGTGTTTAAATCATAGCTTCTGTCGGAAGCAGTAGGCAATGTTTTGCTTTTGATAGAATTTCCTCAGACACAAAGAGAATAGTTAAATGAAACAGGAAAGCTATTTGAATAATGAGCGAGCTGACCATCATATTAAATATAAAGACTTATACAGTAGGTTAAATTTTGGACCTAAATTGTTTGTTTGAGTCTGTTTTGCTTTAAAATTTAATTATTTTTTTTTCTTTTGCAGTGTTGCAAACTATTCTTACTGATTTTATATGTAGGGCCAAATTTTTCTGATTAGATAGAAGAGCACAAAGACAAAAATCATTCTTCAGCTGCCTCCATGTGCCATAAATCAAAGCCTGTAGGAGCTATGCTCGGTCTGAAGAATTCATCTGGCTCCTCACATGGAGTTTCCCTCTGCATGGTAATGCAGGGAAAGAACGAGGAGGAATTTGAGCCTTCCCTAAAAACCTCTTTGAGGGCTTGGGGGCCCCAGTTGGTGCTGGTTTGCCATTGCTGAGGGATGCAGGGGGATTTGTGCTACATCCAGCATCAGCCCAGGCCACACTCAGCTTTCCTGTGGGATCCCCATCAGTCTCTGGGGGCTCGACATGCTCCTCCTCACAGAACACTTACTGCAGGATGTGTACATGAGACCGGGGGGATATAAATAACAGAGATATTTCACGTTTTACTGTATTTTGGAGTTTTGGTTCTCTGGGCTTATTTCCTACACAGCAGGGGCAATTTGCACATCATATCTTTGCTGCTGGACTGTGAACATTTATGCTGCATGAAGTTCAGCAGCTGGTATAAAGCCCTCACAAATAGAGTTTTGGAAAAGAAGTGCTGACACACTTTTAATTGGAGCTCTGGCTGCCACGGGAGCACTGTGTCATCAGCCTGGGTAGTTAATGTATCTTATTTTCCAGCTTACAATGTCCAAGCTATAGGACATGACTGGCTTTATTTTTAATGCAAATTACAGCTTATTTCCAACTGTTGAATTGCAGGTACTGGGAGCCTTGCTTGTTCTTAAAACTATTATTAGTAATTCGAAGAAATTGATTATCTGAAGAACAGGCAGATCCTTTCAGGCAAAGGATAAACACAATTGTTTGTTGTTAGGGTGGTTTGCGCTTTTTTTTTTAAACATCTATTAAAACTGCTAGAAACCAAATCGGCTGAAAGTGGAGTTTGCAATTTTCTGAGTGCTTTTTGTCTCTTTCAGAAAAATTCTTCATAATAACAGAGTAACTGGGCTGACTCTATTTGTGTAAAACAACAGACTCTGGAGATACTAGAGGGGTAACAAAACAAATGTGCGATGTCCTGGTAGAAATAGAAGTATTGATCTGATGAATATTGCAGCTTAAAGACTATATATGTTATTAGGGTGTAATGAAATCTTGGGTTTGCTTCAGAGCTACAGCTGATCACTGCAACACTGAATTATTCAGAAATCACATCTTTGGTAACTCTCAGATGTTTTTGAAGATGTCATCAGCCTCCTTTGTTTTTTTATTCTTCTCTTCAATATAAATGTTCCTTTTTCATCTCTAAATATTCCATAGATTCTCGAAATAAAGCCTTTCCCTCCTGCTTTTGTCCTCTTTGACAGCTGAGGTTGTGGTTCATCGATACAGTAAATCTGGCACTAAGACTCTTGGTATTGGATCCAAAATGCCACAGGCAAGTGATGCAAAGTGCTGATTCAATACAAACTGACTCTCATAGTTCAAATTTATTTGAAATTTGTTGATAGATTATAGCATAAGTTTTTCTGCTGAATCAGGTATTGTCCTTACTCCCACTGCTGCGAGAAAGTTGGCATAAAAGCAGCAGGAACTTCACCTCATCTGCTTTTGGCTCCGTCAACAGGGATGTGATCGTGTGCCCGCTCCTCTCGCGGCTCAAACATGTGTTCTGGGAAGCCCCAGACTGGGCAGGCTGGGTGTTACTGGCAGCAGAACCCCCTCCTGAAATGAAACCTGTTCCTCACAGAGGAAAGAGGGGGTGGAGGTATTTGAAGAGCCATATCCAATGTCAGAGACAGCGTAGCCATGGAGCTGCCGTTCTCCTGGGATGCAGATGGCATGGGACAGGCTGTGAGTTATTGCACTATTTTGGTGATCGGTCCTGACAAGTAATTTCTACGCCCTGCATATGATCCCTCTCTGGTTTTGCTGCTGAGCTGTGCTCACACTGCTCATTGTAGCCTGGTTCAGGGACAGTGTTTCAGCTCATCCAGAGCGTGGTGTACACGCTGCCAGTGCTCCAGCCCTTCTCCCTCAGCTCTGCTTGTGGTTCCCTCTGTCCCCAGTCTGATCTGTACCCCTGTGCAGGTGATAACCACCCGTGGTGGTCATCATGGGTGCATCTAGTCATGGTGGCTCCATCTGGCTCAAAAGCATTTTCAGGTAGACCCAATAGCCAGAGGCTGACATGAGGAATGCCCCCACCTCACCACAATACTGCTGCTGTGGTCAATATGCAAATATGATTATAGATCAATTATCTTACCCCCAAAATTAGTGAACAGCCCAAGAGCTCTTTGAGCTCTCCTGAAGGATGGTGGGCTGCACAATCAGTATCTCCTCTTGGGCAGGGACACCTCTCAAGGTTACTCCTCGAGATTCAAAGATTTGTTGCCACAACAGGTTCTTGGTTAGTGACTAACAGGATGCTAAACTTTGAAACCTTAGCTAAGTGATAGAAAAGACTGATTGCACATATGCAATTCTTTAGACATAAACTGTTGACCAAGTCTGGGACCAGGACTCCACAGACTGGATCCAGACTCCTCTCTGAGAAGGAGGTTAGAAAACCAGGAGGGTTTCCCTGACAGCTCTGTCCTACCCTGTCCTCCTTGCAGTAAATAACCCAGTGTGCCTTGCCTCTTGGTAAGTGACTCTTGTTAAGTCCCTGTCACATTTACTATGAAACTTCATAAAATCATTGTTTTATATCAACAAATGTATTGATACTTCTCCCTTACAAGTGAAGTACATGACTCCATCCCTGATAGCACTGCAGTGAAATTCCTGGCCCCAGAGAGCACATCCCAGCTCCGTGGTGACACGGGTGATGCTCTCAGGCTTCCTGCTCATGGACAACCAGAGTGCACCTCCCCAGTACTCCAAGCAGCACCACCTCCACTGACTTCCCTCCCTTGCTCCTAGGCATGGAGTTGGGTTTATATATAGCTCTATCCAGAGCTATGCCCAATTTCATGTTTCGGACATAGATGAAAGACCACCTGAAAGTTTCAGGAGGTACCAGTTCATCCTTTGCTGCACATGATGTCTTCCTAGCCTTCCAGCCTTGCTTTATTAGCACAAGTGTCCTTCACTGCTATTTCACTTGAAATCAATCTCTCCAGCACTGATTGCTATGTCAGATTCCCTCTGTAGGCAAGGCTTGCTGAACACTTTTATGTACTGCCCGCAGGCAGAATGGTCCCACAAAGAGCCCTCTAGACTGAGCTCAAGGTCACAGGTCCTAATAGCTTCCTTAGGATGGCTGCATACTCTGTCACTAATTCACTTTCAACCTGATCTTGCTATGGAATTAAATCCCACTCAAGTTTAGCACCAGTGAAAAATGTTGTCCAAAAGAAGCTGTTGCTTATAAAAGACTTATCTGCAGGTTTCTCTGGTTCTTCCTTAGAGGGAGTAAGTTCTGGCATCAGGGGAACTTCTGAAGTCGGACAAACTATCTCAGTCTTCTGAAAACAGACACACAAATTCAGTGGTAAAGAGTTATCAATATATAGGTAAACATTTCTTTGCTCCCTGTTACCACTGCAGGCAGTGGTGAAATCTCTGCATTTCACTTTGCTGCTGAACTAGAGCTGGTCCCAGTTCAGCTGGAAATAGGGAATCTTGGTTGCTAGTTCCATGGAGCCTTGTGGGCTTTGTTTAGGAACAATACACAGGCTGCTGTTCCCATGCCATCAGCAGTGGGGTGGAGGAGAGGTCCACCTTGCACAAGAAGCCAGTAGCTTGTGCACAGAGGATGAGCACATCCCTGTTGGGTCACTGAGAGGACTTGGAGCAAGTTTGGGCCAAAAAAAATGAAATTTCATGCAACAATTATGCTGTGTTTGAGATATCAGAATGGTTTGGTCCATCTGCTCACCAAAGATGCAGATATTAATACAACCTTTGGGCCCTAACTCATCTCAGGAGATGGTGGTCCTGGACTGTAGACAGCCAGTCTGGCTTCCCTCCTCCTTCCAGGCTCTCCCAAACTGGTGATCCGTGTGGTTCCACATGCACATCTACATCCTATAAGGCTGTCATTATAGGATTGTATGTTAATGCTCTACTCCTTTTGTTCATAGCACTGGAATGTCTTTGAATCAATTCATCATAGAATCATTTGGGTTGGAAGGGACCTTAAGGTTCCAACACCCCTACTATGGATCTATCTTTCTTTGGAGAAACATGTAGAGTTTTAAAAATAGGGAGCATGTAAACCTCTTACACATTCTGGAGTGGATTAATAGATCAAGACCTGGTGCAGGTTTGTCCATAAGGATGAACTAAAGTACTGAAGTGGAACTTTTTATGCTGTCCCTCATAGTACCCGTGTGGTGTCACTGGGGGCAGCTCTGCTCAAGCTAACCTCGCTCATGGAGCGAGAGGATCCTGGGCAGCTGCATTTGGGGTTTGCATGGCCAAGGAGATCATATGGGATATTCCTCTATTATGACTCTTCCCTCCTCTGGCTGTCTTCTAATTTGGTGTCATTTGTTTCTTTGTCTTAGAGGCCTGTGTTCAATCCACTTGTGGTTATCTCTCAATGCACATAACAATAGGTTGTCAATCTGTTTTATCATACATCTTTGTTATTACTTTTTTTTGGTTGTAACTGTCAGATAAAGGAAAATAGCTAACATTTATCTCTACAGGTCTTTAAGACATTATTATTGTTTTATTATACATATAGCATTATCTTCTTGTTGTTTAGGGTCATTATAAGATACAGTGCACTTCACCTCTATGTTCTGCACATTACCTGCTTTTGTGTGTGACCTTTCAGCAGTAATAGAGAGGTTTCAAGAACACATTCACTTGTGCTGTATATTGTTCACCTTGAGCCATGCTCTTCACGTTTATGACATGATAATTTTCATAGCAACCACTTTTCATACACCATAATGCAAATGAATGTGGTACTGCCTCGTCCCCCTACCACTCGCCCAGAAGTAGTTGCTATAATGGAAACGTGGCAATGAGAAGGTGTGAGGTAGAGACTATAGGGAGGGAGAGGCTGCTGAGTCGACAGGTGAGAGGAATTGTGTATCTCAGGGTAGAATGACCCATGTAAGAAGACAACATGGAAAACAAGCGGTGAACAGAGCCTTTGAATATTGGATTTTTCTGATTTGGTGACCAAGGTACAGGAAACACTGTATTAGTTTAAGTAATTACCAAATAATTTAATATTAGATTTTTGTCAAAATGAGAACAAACGGAAACAAATAGTCCAGATTAACCAAGTGTTTTGGTCAACAAACGGGCAAGAGGTTATGAGTTTTCCAAATCTAACACAAATGCAGCTTTGAGTCCCTTTCCACTGTGCCAGACATGGTACCATTCTTCTAGGATTTTTTTTTTTTAAGGAAAATATGAGCTCGCTGTGGCCAAGAAAGATGGATTAAAACATAGAATGTAGACTTAAATGGTCTCCTTCCAGAGAGGAGAAGAAAAGGAATCCATTGTCAGATTGCTACAATGGGTATCACAGGCACAAAAGCCCACATGAGAAGTCTCCTATTTTCCTGTGTTTGATGTTTTATACATTAAGCAAAGATGCAAAATGCTTTCCAGGGTACGCAGTAATTTTGCTTTTAAAGTTCAAAACTAATTTACCCTTTTAAAACCATAGATGCTTAAAAAGGATGCTGGTTGAAAAATTTAGCTTTCCATGTTCCCTCTAAATTAGGAGAAGAGACTAATTGCTGTATTTATTGTAACTCAGTAGAATAACCTTAATATTTCTTCTGGAGTTGCCTAAACTGGGAATTCTTTGGAGGCCCCAATCTTTCTCCATCAAACGCAGAGAGAACCTGGGGTCATGTAGGCTCCTTAGCTCCGGTACCTCAATAAAGTACCCGCACTCTGCAGTCCCCAGCCTGAGGATGGCTCAGGAGAACAGAAAAGTGCCTTTTCCCCAGCATGTTCCCACACGTCAGGTGGCCTGGGGTCTCCATCTCTGGAGGCACTGGCGATCTCTGTCCTTTGCGAGGCAGCACATCGCCGGAGGTTAGTGTAAAATCAGAGAGGGTGAAGTTAAATCAAATTACTGTATGTTTTCTGTGCTCTTGGAGTGTGCACACGGAGCGGCTGATGTATGGGAACTTGCTCACCTGATGTAATTTGTGGTTTGTGCGCTGGAGCCCTTGTAGTCTACAATAATGAGGTTTTAAAAAGACAGATGCTTCCTCTGCTCCAAGGTCTCTTGGAAATATTGGGTATTTCTGATGTCTCTTTTCGTAGTGGAGCTGATGTTTTAAAAGTTATTATCGCTGCTCTCCAGGTCTCAGATACACTCAGCCGTGTCTGGCCCATGTAGAGCGGTCACCCTTTTAGTTATGAATGACTTCTCTGGTGCATTTTGGGGCAGAAATCAATTTCTTAGGAAAGCATTATAAAGCTGTTATATATGGTGGGTTTTGCATATTTAGGTGATCCACAAAGTGTGCTGCTATTAGGAAGCAGATAGATGTTGGCTGTCCTCACAGCATGCCAGGCCTGAGGACGTTTACCTTTGTCATACGTGGTTTGTTCTCCGGACCGTGATGACACCAACCATCTGCCTTGGGTTGGCATGGTGTGTGTACATCTCAATACTCAGCTACATCCCAACTCTGGGGTTTAGAAAAAGCATGTCCTTTGGGTTTGGGGTTTCCAAGGCTGGAGCCACCTCAGTTCCCTTCCTCCACAAAGGAGCCAGTGTAATTCTGTGTGGAGATACCCGAGATGCCAAGTTCTTGACTTGGATCCTGGGCTAATTTGCTTGGGAGGGTGCCTTGTGGACACCTCCAGGTCCATTTGTTCTTACCTCCATCAGAAGTGTTTGGAGATTGCCACGGACACTCAGCTCTCCCCTCACGCAGGGGATAGACCCTTCTGCAGACCGCTCACCACCTGGGCAGATGGAAGGTGATCTCCTCACTCTTTATCAGTGGAGATGAAGAAGATGAAGATGAGGCCCAGGTCAGGGAGGGTGTACATTTTATATGGCTCTTCTTTCCCATCTCCATCTAAATCTGTTGCTCTGTGCCTGGGATGAGAGGACACAGAGACTCTTCAAGGAGGATGGAGACATCCAAACACCTCATCTTCATCCTTCACTCCAAACACATGAAGTTCAAGGGGCATCCAAGTTCTCTTAAATGTCCTCCTTCAGTGTTGCAACAGCAACACCCTTTCACAGACTGAAAGGCTGAGAAATCCAACCCACTATATTCAAAAGCGGTTTATCTTGATGAAATATTCAGCTACAATGGATGCTCTTCCGTGATTTATTTAGTAGTGTTTTGGTTTTCACTCCTTTTTTAAACTCAACCATCTTCTGCAATACAAAGGAGTCGCCAAACTCACTACTTACCTGATGGAATATATCACTCGGGACGTTTCATTCTAAAAACCTGGGTGGGTTTTTTTGCAAAGTATTTACACTTCAGAGTGGAAAAATAGCAACCTTACTGTAGCATTAGATTAAATTTCCTCAGGTTAATGAGCTCAGTGTCAGGAGTGAATAATCACAAGTGCATTGCCAAAGGAGAGACCATAAAGGCACGTTCCTTTCACAATATATTGTACTCCATGAATATATTAAAATATTTTTCCCAGTATAAAAAGAACGGAAATAGCCCTTTGTTTTCCTCTTTTCATAGCAAATGCTCCTGTCATTTGCAGCACAATGAATTCCTTGAATCCGTACCAGTCAGTTTTTATCCTTCCTTCAAGACCCAGAGGCCACAGGAAAAATCTTTCACATGGCTAAACTTTGCTGAATATATTTAACCAGTAAATTATTTGTCTTCTGAACTAGAAGAACCAATATTCATTTATGTTCTAAAAACAGTTTGTTTTACTTACTTTATGAGTTAGGTCTGCAATAGTAGCAAAGCCAAGGGACGTTTAATTAAGTTATATTTGCTTTTTCATGATCTCTTAGCTTTAGATTATAAATCACAAATCAATGAGTACTTAATTTCCTCATATAGCATTAAAAGTAATTGCTTCATAAATTCGTTTTAGTAATCCAAATATTTGCACAGGGTGCAGCACAAAAAAGTTGTTTCACTGATGAGAATTCTCACTTCCCTTTCCCCTGTTGGAATAAACTGGTGTTTGCTCATTTGGGGTCCAGTTCTTCATGGTACCGAAGTCTCTGGATACCAGTGGTGATATTGTTATTAAAGACTGATGTCATGCAGGATTTTTGGACGTTGATTTCCTTGGCACTTGAATTATAGTGACCTTTCCTCTAACCTCCAGTCTGGCAAGCAGAATCTTGTGGTTAGGTCCATGTTCCTGTGCAGGGCCATTGAACAGTCATTGGCTACAGATATTTCTGCTTTCTTTCCAAAATCCAAGCCCAGATGTAGAGACGTGCCTAAATCCTTGACTATTGGATACTGCATTCTTGGACTTGAGATTCCTTTTACCAACAAGGAACAGAGAAATTCTTCCTGCATCCCTCACCACGGCAACGTACCGTCTGTATAAAGACCCAGATGTTTGAGAAGCTGGAGCCTTCCAACCCCACTTACACATGTAGAGTACATGCAATACATGTGTGCACTGGGTCCTGCATGATTATGATGACGTTTTATCAGGCATTGCTGGTTTACCCACTGCTCTCAGAGAAAAATATTTCTTCCTAATAGCTTACCTAAATTTCCCCTTTTTCAGTTTAAAACCGTTAACCCCACATCCCTCCCCATATCTCCTGTAGGCCCCCTGTAGTACCAGTTAGGTACTGGAGGGCTGCTAGAAGATCTCCCTGGAGCCTTCTCTTCTCCAGGCTGAGAAGCACACATGAGGTCTGGCTGGTAGGATCCAAAGCCCATGCTCTGACTGGAGCTGATACAACATTTCCTTTAGACTTCATGTTCCCCCAGTCTGTGATTTTAGATGGGATATGCCCAACATAAGGCATTTTTTCCAGCTGGACTTCCAAGAGATCCTGCAGATACCCTTGTGCAGCCATACATCAGGCAGCATGTCCAGGGAGTGAACAGCAATCTGGGCAAAGTAAAGGGAGGAGGAGGTAAAGGAGGAGCTGCCATGGCCATAATTCCCTTGGGTCTGAAAAAGGTTTTGAGAAGGAAGTGGTTTATTTCTTTAATGGAGATGTGGGTGGCAGAGAGGGGTCAGAAAAAGAGGCCTGGGGTTAGAAACAACTGTTATGTTGGAGGAAGATCTCCACTGGAGTGCAATGGACTAATCAAGATTTATTTATAAAATATTGCTATTAAATAAACATTACAGAAACTTTCGAATATCAAGCTTATTTATAGCTTTAGGCGTGAAAACCCACATTAGTATGTTGAATTATCTGAGTTCAGTGCTGCCTGCTAGCTGACAGCATGTCAAATTATTTGCAAATATTTTCTGGAACAGTAACCTTGAAGGATGCCAGCCCCGTTCAGTGTAACCTTATCACGAGATGGGAACCGAGCGATGAGCTGAGGACTGAGGATACAGAGTTTTTAGCAGCAAAGCGACCTCTGACTCGCTGCCTAAAAACCAGAGTTCACGTGGTACCTCCCTCGGCAGAGAAAGATGCTTTTTGTGTCTCTGACATTTGCGCTGATTCCGTGCAGGGGGTTTGGGAAGATGGTGTGAGTGATGTCTAGATGAGAAACTGCTCCGGGCAGGAATTTGAGAGTACATTAGTCACATTTAAGTGGGTTTATCTCCTCCAGCCTGCAATACCAAGCTTCTGCGAAAATTATGTAATCATTTTAACAAAGTGTTCCATAATTGACATGAAAAAGGCAAAGTAAAATAAAAATGAATTTCTCTGTAAGCAGGAAGGTTCATTCATTTTAACTGCAATCTGCAAGAGGGAAAAGGGAAAAAAAAATCCCAAATGCAGGCTTTTTATGGAAATTGTGGCCTCGTTGAAATTATAAGCTTTCTGCTATTTAAATGAATAATGTTCCCTAACACAGACTATTTTCTCATTTAAAAGTCTGTTGGGGTATAATTTCATCCTTTTACTGTCTGCTGTGTTTTAACTTACAGCAGTCTGACTAAATATTGTATTTTCTATCCATCAAAAATTGTCGCTGTGGTTTGTGCAACAAGCGTTTGTTGCTCAATTAGAAGGCTCCGACTTTGGAGGGTAACATTCTCCTTCGAGGTAAATAGGGCCCTTGTCACATGTAAATCAGGTGGCATTAAAATGTGTACTGTGTTCCCTGGTGATGGCAAACAGGGATGACACCCTCTTGGGCGCACAAGGAGTGGGAGGGCAGAGGAGTCCAAGTTGTTGCGCATTACCTCTGGGCAAGACACAGAATGACCATCCTCCCTGGGAGGAAGGGGGAGAGGGGACAGGCAAGGACAAGTGACTGACTCCAACCCACACCAGGCAGTAGAGATGATCCGAGCAGTCGTGGCTTTTGACATCCCTGGAGGGGTTCAAGACCAGGTGGGATGGGGCTTTGAGCAACCTAATCTGGTGGAAGGTGTCCCTGCCCATGGCAGGGGGTTGGAACTCAGTGATCTTCAACCCAACCCTTCCAACCCAAACCATTCTACGATTCTATGTTTGTCATATCCCAAATCTTAAATCCCAGCTCCCAAACCCGGTCTAAAATTAAGGAGATGTTGGTAAATACCCTTGAGTTTCTTTGTCTTTGCTTCTGGTTTCCAAGCCATTTAATATGCACCTGGGTCACATCGTCATGGTTTTATCCAGGACTTGTCACTGTATCGTTGTTGTTAAAACAGATGCTGAGGTTCTCAGATCCTTGCCTGGTGGGGAGTTGGGGCTTTAAAGAGCGTACCACGGGGCTGACAGTGAAATGATGAGAGCGAGCAACTTGCAGCGTAAATTACATTCGATCTTTTGAGGGCATCTTCGTTAAGCAGAAGGACACAGCAGTGAAAGATATTTAATGACAACAAAAATGTCTTGTCTCAAAGATGCAGTTAACCTTGACAAATAAGTGTGAATCCTCTAAGGAACACTAAAAGTGCTCCCCTATTTTATGTCTGTCCGGCCGGCGTTTGGATGCCGGTTCATGCTCTATCAATTCTTACAATATTTCCAGTGGCGAGGCCAAGTGGTTTATAAAGTTTTACACGCTGCCTGGGTGCTGATAGAATTACAGCCATGGCCTCTCTGTTACAGCAGGAGAGGAGCTCCCAAAGGTTGATGGTATAAGGATCTCAGTGAAACCAGGCTGTCTCTGGTGGGATTCACACCAGAGAGCCCACAGCAGGAGTGGTATCACCCTAAAACATGGTTTAGTGGCTCCTCCATGGAGTTGGGTCTGCTTATTTGCCATTGGGAAACACCTCCTGGATATCTACCCACAGTTTAATAATGTGGAACTCCTTATCCCACCCAGAGGGACAACTAAACTGAGAGGACGCAGCCCTTGCAGGCACGGAGATAAAAATTAGCACCCCTGGATAAAGCCACCATCCCTGGGGCTAATCTTCTTTACTGTATTAAATCAATGATTCACTGCAAAAGTTCCTCTCTCCTCTTACCCTGCAGTGGTGAGGAACATCCCTGGCTCCAAGATGCATTACGTGGGCTGCTCTGGGGTTCTTCCCAGGCAGTGGAGACACTGGGGTTGAGCAATGAGGGACCATCAGCACTTAAGTTGGATTATGGACTCGTCATGCATATAGTCTCTGACCTGGTGACCCTGATGATTCAGACAGCCTCTCTCTAAAAAACAGTTAAACAAATTATAAATAATCAGGTCTCATCACTCTGAGAAGAAACAGTGTCCCCACAATATGCTGTTAATTTCAGAGAGTTCAGTTAGTTAGGAGAGGTTTACTAAAAAGTAAGATTACTAAACAGAAAATTGGTTCTGTTTTACCTCAAACCAGGACAGTTCAGATTCTTTCGTGTGCCCAGCTCTGTACCTGGGAGTTGGAGGGAGTTAATTCATGTTAATTCTTCCAGAGCTGAGCAAACCCTTCTCTCTTCTTGGGTCCCTCTGGCTTCTGCAGGGAGATCTCTATGTGGTGAATAGACACAGTGGGCGAGCCACGTTGTTAGCTTAGTTTATGTCTAATTATTTACATTTTGGCTTGACACAGCAGCCCTAAAGCTTCTCCAGCCCCACATCTGTCTCAGTAATGCCCGTTCTGTGATGGATCATCCACTGAGCAGCCCTGGAGATGCAGCAAGGGCTGGGAAGGAGCTGCCTTTCCATCGCTGCAACATGTTGCTTAATGGTATTTACTTAGCTTCAGTTTGAAATCTTATTCTTCTCTTACTTACTGTCATTACTCCCAGCAGTTTGTTTCACCTCTTATCTTGCTAACATGAAGTTTGAATAAAGCCTCTTAAGAAATAGCCTAAGTGTGTGATAAATAGCAGCCGTAGGAGGCCACAGCCAAGTACTTTCAATTCTTGCCTTTTCTATTTTCTATTGTTTGTACTTGAGGATACATTTTAGACTTCAAGGGCCAAATTCATCCTATTCAAATGAAGTTACCTCAGAGACATGCTTGGCTCTGTTGCTTTAAAAAAATAGATAATCCCAAACAGCAGGATAATTTTATGACCACTAATTACATTTGTTGCTATGCAAGCTAAGATAATGATAAGAGTAATCGTATCTCATGCTTCAGGGCATACGCTCATCACCTGTGGACGTCAGGAAGGAATTTTTCTCCCCATGTACAGAACTGTTCAATTAACTAGATATATTGTGGTGGGTTTGTTTTCTTTCTGTTTTCTTCCTCTGAAGCATCATCTATTAGCCGCAGCCGGAATAGGTACACCAGATTAGATTAACCCACAGCCTGATCCAATATGGGTATTCCTAAATCCCTGTACTGGAAAGTAAAATCAGAGGAGGAAAAAGAATATGCAATCTTTTGCAATTTGGAAACAGATTGGTTTTTAAATGTCTGAATATCACCAAAGTTGAGAAGGCAGCAACGCTGAGCCTTGAGTGACCACGTCGCCTAAAGCCCAGTGCTGCCAGTGCCCCAGTTTGAGGGGACTGGGAGCATTGCTCTTCTCTTTTGACTCTGTGAGTAGCATCTGCATTCAAGCACCACTGGGTCCCACGGATTATGTTTGTGGCTACCCGTCACGTTGCATTAGAAGAGCCAGCCTCAGCCAGAAAAGCAATTGAAAGGCATTGGAAATCTGCCTCGCTGCCCACAGCCAGGGAATAAGCTCGCTGATAATCCTAATAGAGAAGATCAAATTTGCCAAGAAAATAGAAGAGATTGTTTGTGTTTTGCTTCATTCTCCTCAACTATCTTTCTGCTCCTCACAAGACTTAATCAACAGCTAATAAACCTCAGCTTCTCGCTGCACAACAGAGTATTGTCTTCCTAGTACTTGTGTTGGGACTGGGATTTATCTGTTATTGACTTCATCCCTTTCCTATCCTTCCCTTTTGTTTGGTCCCCGTTCCCCTTTTCTCACTAGCACTTGCTTTATTTTTATCTCCAGTAAAGCAGCTCTGCCATTTAATTAGCAGATTGGCCTCTACCTGAAGCCAAATGAAATGTAATCTCCTGTGGACCGGCATGCAAGGTGGAAATTTCATGTCTGAAAGATTTCAATGTTTGTCTTTGCTCATTTCTGGACAAAATCAGAAAACTTCCAGGTTTATTTCAGGGAGAAAATTCTGAAAATGGAATGGTTTGGATTTGTCAAAACTTGTTGGTCTTTTGTTTCCCGTGAATAAACCAGCCAAAAGGAAGCCATTTCACAGAAGTAACCTTGTGTTAATTCCACTGGTCTAGGGGAGTGAAAAGTACCGTATTCAGATGCAGCTTTTGATGGTAGATGAGGAGACAAACTCCTTAAAAATGAAAGCAAATCTGCCCTTTGCTCTTAGGCTGGTGGCACAAACCCTCCTGAACTGGGCAGGGGGAGGAGCAGGGCAGCGCCGCCGTCTCGCAGGAGGTTTCCTTCCTGATTCTGGCAGATTGGGGTGAATCACGGAATCATAGAATGGTTAGAGTTGGAGGAACCTAAAAGATCATCCAGTTCCACTTCTCTACATGTGCAGACACACCTCCCACTAGACCTGGTTGCTCAAAGCTCTGTCCAACCTGGCCTTGAACCCCTCCAGTGATGGGGCAGCCAAAGCTTCTCTGGGCAACCTGGGCCAGGCTCTCACCACCCTCACAGGAAAGTGTTTCTTCCTAAAGAAAGTAAACCTCCCCTCTTTCAGCTTAAAACCATTCCCCCACATCCTATGGCTCCCTTCCCTGATCAAGGGTCCCTCGCCATCTCTTCTGGAGCCCTTTCAGGGACTGGAAGGGGCTCTAAGGTCTCCTTGGAGCCTTTTCTTCTCCAGGCTGAATCCCCCCAACTCTCTCAGCCTGTCCTCCCAGCAGAGGGGCTCCAGCCCTCCCAGCATCTTCATGGCCCTTCTCTGGATCTGTTCCAACAGGTCCATGTCCTTCCTGTGCTGAGAACTCCAGAGATGGATGTAGAGCTCCAGGGGGTTCTCCCCAGAGCAGAGCAGAGGGGCAGAATGCCCTCCCTCACCCTGCTGGCCACGTTGCCAGGGATGCAGCCCAGGATGCAGGGGCTTTCTGGGCTACCAGTACGTGTTACTGGCTCGTGTTGAGCTTCTCATCAACCAGCACCCCAAGTCCTTCTCCTCAAGTCCACTCTCAATCCATTCTCCACCCAATGACATATTGCTATTCTTAATATCGATACACACCTGTGTTATTAACTGTTGATAAAACTATACCACCCTTTTAAAACATCCAGCTACAGATATTTAACTCTCTTGACTTGTACAATAAAAAGGAGATGGGAGAGGACGTCAAAGACTTCCCCCTCTGGTTCTCAGCATCACTGAGACCTGAACAAACATCACCCGAATAAACCCTCTTGATTCATTTTAAGAAGAAATTCTTAATTTTAACGATTAAAAATTTTAATCGTTATGGAGTGGCGCAGGTCAGTGTGAGCAGTAACAGGTTATTTTCCTCGCTGAGCCTGCTCTGCACAAACACCTCGCTGTTGGTGCTCCACTGGTTGAGTTCCAGGCAAAATGACTTGCTTGCTCTCCAATCTGGCGTGCTGGCAGTGCAGGAATGCAAACAGCCAGCCCTTTGCATTCACCTGCAGCTTTATTCCCTTCATCAATAATTGCTAAGAAGACAAGTGAAATTTTTCATACGTTGATTCTGGAGTTATATCACAGCAGTGCTTTTGTTTGATCAAAATTGCTAAATGTTTTCTGGAACTTGGAACGGCGTAAAAATAACAGTCTTGAAAATTACACATATGCCTCATCCTAACTTGAGGAATTCCAAAAGTTACTCATGAGACAAATCATGCTCACCATATTCCTTGCAAATTGCCCAAAAATAGTTGACCAACCTGTTCTAATTCCATCAAAAGCAACGGCAAAATGTTCAGTGCAGCTGGGAACGTACTGCTTCAATGCAGAATTCTCCTTAGCTGAGACCTAAGGTCTAAACACTTACAGAATTATAGAATCACAGAATGGTTTGAGTTGGAAGGGACCTTAAAGACCATCCAGTTCCAACCCCCTGCCCTGGGCAGGGACACCTCCCACCAGACCAGGTTGCTCCAAGCCCCCTCCAACCTTGAACCCCTCCAGGGATGGGG
>BJBW01003938.1:8125-32728 GCA_004320125.1 Scolopax mira
GGTGGGAGGTGTCCCTGCCCAGGGCAGGGGGTTGGAATGGGATGATCTTTAAGGCCCCTTCCAACCCAAACCATTCTGTGATTTTATGATTCTTTGTTGCTGTAGGGGATGGGCACTGGAGCAGGTAGGTCTTTGGTCTGTCTCAGTGTAACTGTCTCACGCAGGAGAAGCAGAGCAGCTTTCAACTCTTTAGTAATCAGAAAAGAACCAAACCAGACATGTGTGGGAGAGATACAAGCAAAGGCTGATAAAGCCTTTCATCCAACTTACAAAGCTCGCGCGAGTGTTTGCTGTGTGTGGGAACCATCATTTTGTCAGAAGAGCATTATCTGGCTCTTCAGCCAGCAGTGTGAGGAGAGAGAGAGAACACAAGGAGAGGAGTGTGAGGAATACGTTAGTATGGTTTAACGCTACCTCTAATGAAACTAAGAAACGTTCATGAACCAGCTTTATATGTGGGCTGGAAGAAACTGCATTCAGTGTCTCACAATATCAGAAGTATTTATTACAACATGACTAGAGGCTCAAAGCAATGTAATTGCTTTGTAGAACATAGAAGGTCTATTTTTCTTTAAAGCATGCTGCTTCAATTAAGTATTCCTTTCGTGTATTCATTCAATATTCATTTTGGCTGCTGCTGCTATACTATGTAAAGGAAAATGAATAGTTAGAGGAAGTCATGCTAAAAAAAAAAAAAAGAGTTTGGAGGAAGAACTGTTTTAAAATCTGAATAATGTTTTGAGAATTAGCTTAAGTTTATAAAAAGCCTAGAGGAAAGGATTTCATTACAGGTTATGACAACACCACAAAACCAGATAGTTCTGCCCTGTGAGCTGTCAGCCTTTCATGTTTGGGTATGTGCTAGCATATACTTGAGATTATCGTGTTCCACCACTGCTGCGAGCTGGAGGCTCTCGATAGCTTCGGTGTAGGTACCGATTTTCAGGGTGTTATGCCACTGCACATTCAAATTACTTTGGAAAGAAATGTGGTATGGAAAGTGTGAGCCCTGATACAGTTTATTTCAAAATTTGAATCCACACGGCCACAGCAACAAAATAAATATTAAACAGCTTCAAATCTAAGAAGGTGGTTGGGTTTTCTTTTTTTTTTTTTTAAGTGTTGAATTAGGTTTTTCAGACCTGGCTGTCTGGGGGATGAATAACTAGCATTATATTAAATAAAGGAGAAAAAAATTGAGACCATTTTGTTCCTTTATGCATTTTTTTAATACTATAGAAATAAATACTCCATGTTTATAACAGATGGAAAAAACACTTCAATATCTATTGTCATAGTGTTATGTCACAAAAAGCACAAAGCAGACAAAAGAACCCCTCTCCCATGTAAGAAGTGTCTTAAAGCTACCAAGAATTATGGTATAGGAGGTCACTGCATCAACACTGGGAAAGCACGTTAAATTCCAAATTAGTTCTTATGGAGCACATAGCATTGTTTTAGACTCACCAGTTTTCTACTATACAAAAGGAGTACTTGCTGGGGTAAAAATTTGGCTGTAGCAATTTATAAGGCATGAAAATGCTCAGTTAGGGAAACACTGAATGAATGTTGTGCTTTTTGAGGTGTAGATGTCAGAATTTAAGCTGCTGTGGTTACTCTTAGCTTTCTTTCATGTGTGTGACATTAATGATTTTAAGTGAAATTTGAAAACAGATGGATAATGTTAATTGCCATGCCATTAATAGTATCAGAAATATCTTTGAGTGTATTTTCTTAGTGGATATTAACAGGGGAAATAATAAAGAGGCCCAGACTTATAAAGTGACTTAATAATTATAAGCACAGCTAGAAAGATTTCAAAGGGGCTGATTTTTATATCCTGACAAGTTGGCCTTTATCTTTACCCCATTATTTGAAAACATGCCCTGAAAACAGGGAAAAAATGTGAAATTTTTTAGGATAGATGCATCTACACCACAGTTTTTTTAGCATTGATTTTTATATTTCCTTTTTAATTGTTCCTCAGATTCTGAGATGATTTGAACCGTGGTGTGGGCTTACACTCACCCTTGGAGAATTAGGAAGTAAAAAAATTTGACCTAGGCGTTAAATCATTTGTAGGCATATTTGATTCTCCATTATCTTTCTCTGAATCAGAGATGCTCTGTTCTATTATGTTGAGGATCCTTTCCTTTTTTTTAATCTCTCTTCCGTATCCCAAATCCATTTCCTTTGATGCAGACGCTGCCTCCCGTGTTCTTTTCAACCTCTGAGAGAGGAGCCGAGAAAGACAAAAGCATTAAATGAAGATGACAGTCAAGGTGATCCATAGCACTCCTGGAGGGGAAGAGTTTGCTGGTAAACAGAGCAACTCGCACAGCACCCGGGGAGTCCCTCCACGGGTGGGAAAGAGGCAGAATAGAAAGGTTTTGTCTATCAATCAGTGATCTTCTACTGCCTTGTCACTCCCGGTGATAGTATAAATTACAGAATCTGTCTTTCCAAATGCTGCCAGCTTGTCATGTTGGCAGCATCTCAGGTTCTATATTAAAAAAGAAAAAAGAAAGAGGAAAAGGCATCAATAATTTATCTAGAATTACAGTGTTTTGCTGTGTTTCTTCTTCCCAGTCTACTAGACGACGTGTCTGTATCAGGGAGGCTGTTTCCTGTTGAGACTTTCACACTGAGGAAAATACTCCCTTGCAGCAGCAGCTGGTTTTGCTCCACTGCTATAATTGAGTAAAGCAAATATAGATAATATAGATATAGCATACCAACTTACAGGCATGCTTACCATGTTTTAGTTTAGCCCAAAGGATCTGAAGTGATAACAGCTCTGAGGCTGTTATATTCTTGGTGTCCTGCTGTCCATTCTGCTCCTTGACTGGCTCCGCTATCAGGAGCTCCCGAGTCCTTCAAAGACTTCTTGATCCGTGTCCTTTTGACCTCTCTCGAGATTTACTGCTTAGGGTTGAACTAGATCTTGTAACGCTGGTGTCCTTCTGAATCTCAGCCTTCTATCACCCACTTAACCTTTTTGGCCTTCAACACAATCTTCTCACACTACAAAGAAATTGGAGGTGTCCAATACTGGGCATGGTTGGCTTGGTTTTGAACGTAGGAAAAGTAGATTTCTGCTAATCAGTCTCTCAATAGTCTCTTTAAGTACAATCCTCTCAAAATACTGAAAACTAAGCTGCTCATTGTCTTGTGGAGACCGAGTCTCTGGCATTAGATTGTTAATGCTACTTACAGGCACCAAACCAGTAACACAAAATGGGTCAAAACCAGTTCTCACTGAAAGTACATCAAAATTCAGACAAAATCAGTGGTACAACCCTCATTTGTTAAAAATGGGACTAGTGTCTTGATGTTTTAAGACATGTTTTATATTTGGGGATTGTTGGGGACTTGTTTTGTCTATATATTTTTATATGGAGAAAAGCTCAAGGGATTTTCACTTACCCTTATTTGCTCTGAATCAAAATTCAAAATAAGTCTTTTTTATTCTTCAAATAGTGATAATTTTTGTACCTGAAACAGCATAATATATAAGATATTAGCTATTACAAATAGGTTTGTTCTCAGATGCACAGCTATCAGTGCTTTAGTGAGGGTTTTGTCTTGATTGTTTTGAGGCCATTTTGATCCCCCCCCCTGAAATTTCAGAATACACTTGCAGGAATGGTTAATGCACTTACTTCCCCGTTCCCTAACAAAAATAAATGTTAATCCTACAGAAGCTTAGAGGAAATCTTGATATTGTATTTTACAGTAATCTCTTTAGAAGACAAAGAATTACAAATGACATTTTAAACTCCCCAAGACTTCAGTGACAACTCCCAACAACAAAAGAGGAGGGAAGCTTCCTATTTATTTGTGTAATTGCCACCTGTAATACGCTGATTAAACAAAAAAGCAGATAAACGATGGTATTTTCATAAGATATGTACAGCTTGTGACAGGTAAACTGTGAGTCATTCATCTCCATATGTCTAAAAGAGAATCCTAAAAGAATTAGGATTGCCTGGGGGTAACGGGATCAGTGCACGGCAGGGACAGCAGTGTCTGCGTGAGGACTCCTTCAGTGGGAGAGAGGGAACCCAAAGAATATTCCCATAAAGAGCAAATTAAAACATCCTATGAGGCCTTGATTAGGCTTGACAGCTTTCCTAAAGACTTAATGTTGTTGTTACTGGTGCTTAACATCAGCTGAGGATTTGTGAAGGAGCTGCTGCCCCCCCACAGCCCCTCCCGCAGCCTCTTGGTGGTGGTTGGTGGCTGAGACCCTTTCCATCATGTTCTGCTGATCTCTGGCATTGACGAGGTCCATATCTGTGCCACACTAGCTTCTGTGAGATTAATTTTTTCCCCAAATTTCACATTTACTAACGTTGTGGTGAATGTACTGCCTGCAATGATGATAGAATATAAAAAGGATGCTGCAAATGATCTGCACGTGGTTTTCTTCTACTTCTGAGGATCATTCAAAGCCTCTGCCCTCACTGTTTTTTCATCATGTGTCTTCAGTGATGTCTTGACCAACCAGCAAGGAAATATTATAAGCATGTGCTGGGAGCTTGCCCTTCAATCTGTAGCAACGAGATAAAAATTGACAGTGGGTTAGGACTATTTTGGGATGCATTTCTTGTTATTTGGCCAAAGCCGCAAAGCCTATTTGCTCAGTGCAGAGACATTTCTTTTCCTGCTTTTCTGTGATTAGTTTCAAATGAGAACTACGTTTGGCCTTGATGCTTGCAATGTGTTTGGGGCCACTTAAGTTAGAAGCAAATTATTGTAGGCGTTTTAAATAACTGGAAGAGAGAGATGGGTAAGGAGCTTCTGTCTCTTTCTATTTGCTAAGGAGTTTCTGTCTCTCTCATTTTGTGAGGTCCATACAAAGAGCATATGGCAACACTGTGTTCCTCAGCAAATGCTTGAGGTTAACAACAGTGACTTGTGATCCTACAAGAAAATGTGGATAACTTAACTGGAGATTTCAAAGCAGTGTGCGACTGAAAACTGATGGAAAATGTTGGTTTATGTGGATGCCAGGGATTGTTTTTAAAAGAAAAAAGTTTGAGTTCTTCTCAGGCTAATTTTGGTGAAAGAAAGTTTGTGTTCAATTTGCGAGAAATACATCAACTATTTAAATTTTTTTTTAAAAGTTAAAGAAAGTAACAAAATGGCAATTCCTCTTCTCCCCGTCTCCTTCCCCCTGAATAAGGCAACTGGGTTAAAATAAGCTGTTGAAATTGCTGACCTATTTATAACTATTTTGAAATTAATTCATTGGAAATTAGTTTGAAACTCATTCTAAAGGAGCACTGAGTGGAAATTTTAGGAGTACAGTAAAGACCTGGTCTTTTAAAAGAGGAATTTCTTCATTGAGCACACACGATATACACAAGGTGCAGTCATCTGATAAGACAGAAATTTGGAGTTTGCAAGATGAACCACTTAGCTTTATTTCAATCATGATTATTTTAATATCTTTGCTTTACTTGGAGATTTTCTGCCGGCTTTATTCTTTTAAAGTTGGCAAGTATTCAAAGTGGTGTTCTGGGGAAATGGTATCTCTTAACGTGGTGTAAATACACCTAAATTAAATACAACAATGATTATGTAATTTGCGGAAGGCTGGTTAGAGATAAAGTAGGGTTATCTTGCTGAAATGGAAACTGAAATGTATTTGTATTTAATATATATTTATTTTTCTGGATAGCTAGGTAAACCTTGGAAACTGGCATTGCTGCAGAGTATTAATGCTTAGGATTTTAGAACTACAAACTGTTAAGCTGCAGTGTCCACTTAAAAAAGAGGGAGTGAGGAGCAGAAGCTCAGTGTACAGCCTGTCACCAGCCCATTCCCAAACTGCTACTGAAGTTAATGTTGGATGAACAGCTGAAAATTGTGTTGAAATCAATGAGACTTTTAAAGCTTTCAGGAATCAGTAATAAGGTGTCTCTTCATATTCTTTCTAGTCATTCAGTAAGAAAGTGTTGTAAATAATTTGTAAACTTATTTATATTTATTTAGATGAATATATATTTATTTATATAAAAAATAAATGTAATTCTGTGTAGTACCAGAATTGTTCCGTTAACCTGTTTTGGAAATAACAAAGACTCAGCCCAGCATCTCCTACAACTTCACTCATTCAAATAGTCTTGTTACTGGGCTCATTCAGATGAATGAGTATTGCCTGGCCTGGCCTGGCCCCGGGTTCTTCATGGAACGTGAGGACTCCTTGGTCAGAGAAAATGTCTGCAGATAGACATCTTTTCTTTGGGAAAAGTGTACAGGTTTTTTTCTGAAGTGCTTGTTCTTTTCCTCTTTCACGGTGAGTCAATGCATGCTGTGTATCAGGAGAGTTCTTAAAAGAAATGGAAAAAATACAGAAGTTTTACCTGCTGATTTGTGGATTTTGTGAGTTGAACTGAGTAAAAATTACAGTTTTTAATACTAGAAAAAGCAACCATATTATCTTTCAAGAATATAGATTTTTTTTATTGGGTTTGTTGACACTAGTTATAACAACATGTCAAGTATTTACCATAGACCTTAGAGATTTAAAAAAAGCAATAACTTCTGTTCCTTGTAGAGTTACCAGCTGGTATGTCTCTTCCTTTAAGAACTTATTCCATATAATCATTTCACAGATTGTGTGGAACAAACACTCCTAAACTGGATTTTTATTTTAGTTATGATAAGGGAAAGAAGAACCTGAAATTACCTCTGTTTTTCAAAACAGCATTTTGTTATTGTTCTCAGTATTTTCCACAATATGGAAGGAAGTGAATGATATTAATTTGCAGCAGGGTAGGAAGAGCAGTGCAGTAGAAATGAGAAGCAAAAACTGAAGCAGGGTTTCAGGGTATTCATGGGTATTTTAAGGGTATTCATGCAGGTGAGAGAAAAGATTAGATTCATGGAGTGGAAGACTTTGATTCCTATCTTGCTAGTTGAAACTACATGGTCTTTGTGATTGCTCAGTTCTTAGTTCTTAACTCCTGTGTGTGTGTTCTTGATATTAAGTATTTAGTTTTTCTAGGACAAAGACTGAAATGTATCTGTAATCATAAAAATAGGAGATGAAGAATAATCTCATACTTGGTTTTGTGTTTTCCAAGTTCAAGTTTCTCCGGTGACGGAATTCCTAGAGATAGAGGAAAAGCAAGACGGGTTCTGTGAGCTTGGTTTTGCACCGTGGCAGAAAAACCATTCAGTCTGCAACGTTTGCATCTTCTCTTGTTTTCCAGGTCCGTGGGGGAGATGCATGGGAGATGAATGCGGTCCGGGTGGCATCCAGACACGAGCGGTGTGGTGCGCCCACGTGGAGGGCTGGACCACGTTGCCCACCAACTGCAAGCAGCAGGAACGGCCGGACAACCAGCAGAGCTGCTTTCGGGTCTGCGACTGGCACAAAGAGCTGTACGACTGGCAGATTGGCAACTGGAACCAGTGCCGGCCCGTCCTCTCCCGCAGCCACGAGAAGCCTTTGGAGTGCCTCAGAGGGGAGGAAGGGATCCAGACAAGAGACATCACCTGCATCCTGAAGTCCAACGGGGTGCCAGCTGAGGATGTCATCTGCGAGTACTTTGAGCCCAAGCCTCGGCAGGAGCAGGCGTGCCTCATCCCGTGCCGGCAGGACTGCATCGTGGCTGAATTTTCCCCCTGGTCGGAGTGCTCCAAGACCTGTGGCAACGGGCTTCAGCATCGAACTCGGCACGTTGTGGCTCCGCCACAGTTTGGGGGCTCTGCTTGTCCCAACCTCACCGAGTTTCAGATCTGTCAGTCCAGCCCTTGTGCCGCCGAAGAAAGTCTCTACAGCCTCAACGTGGGACCCTGGAGCGCCTGCTCGGTGCCCCATGCGAGGCAAATAAGGCAAGCGAGGAAACGAGGGAAGAGCAAAGAGAAGGAAAAGGACAGAGAAAAGGCGGTTCGGGATCCCGAGGCTCGTGAGTTAATTAAGAAGAAGAGGAATCGAAACAGACAGAATAGGCAGGAGAACAAGTACTGGGACATCCAAATTGGGTACCAAACCAGGCAGGTCACGTGTACTCACAGAAACGGGAAAACTGCTGCTCTGAGGTAATCATTATTTATTAATTTGCACATCTTTATTTTTCTCTGTTTAACTTATGTCTAGTGGTAAAGCCAGAATCTCAATATGGGGCACACAGCATTTCTGATAACAACATCACTCATCGGGCTGAAGATGCTTCTATGGCTTGAAACACGCAATCTATGCTGGTGATCATACCCAGCATCACGGAAATGTACACTGTTAAGCTCTGCTAACTCCCTAGCCTCTGTCTAAATAGATTTTCTCCAAAAGCTTGAAGATATTTGTCAAATGTCAGCTCTATTTCTGTGAGCTCAGGCAGATTTTTGCTCTCTCAGAAGTCATGCATGTTTGGAAGAGGTGATGTTACTACTTTTAAGGCTCTGGGCACAAAGACTAATAGAAAACTGGGCTGGGTCAGACTCAATAGAAGTGAAAAAAACAGAGGGAAAGATACTGCATGAGAAGGCCATGTCTGTTCTTCCCGGTACCTTTTGTTTTGAAATAGAAGAGGATGAAATGTTGTTTGTCCTTCTTGATTCCTACAGCAAAATTCCTGAAAGGGCGACTGTGAAACCTCTTGGCTTCTTTCATGTACATCTTTTCTTTTGGATCTGCACCTTTATGCTGGTTCTCCGGGGTTTCTTTCTGATATTTTTCTTTTTTCTTTTTTTTAATTTATTTTATTTTTCAAGTGATTTAGCAGTCACAGATGTTTTGATAACTCTTTCCATAGGCTTCTGGGTAAATTTCTGCCACCATATTATCTTCCACTTGCTTGCTTTCCCTGGTGCTCTCTTGCTAGCTCGTGCTTTTTTATTCCTATCCCCCAGAATGGTTTTGTCCAATTTAAACCCCTTCTTTCGGTCTAGCCTACCTTTTTCTGTCTTTCATGTGATTCTTTTTATTTCCTTCCCTCTAGTTCAATGCATGATTAATCAGTTTTACACCAACCAAGAAATGACTAAGATAGCTGAATGAGGCTGACACCCATTGCTGCTAGCTTAGTGTTTATGAGCTTTTTTCAGGGTGTTTTACTTTGGAGTTTTCGTTGTGCCCGTTAAACAGTCTATCACAGAGCTTGTAATCCCTTCAACCTTTCCTATCAGAAACCATATCTTATAGTTTTTCAAGTGCACTGGTTTTTTGAGTATATTTCCTTTAGTGAGGATGCAGCAGTAAAACAGGAAAATGGTGAGAGGTCCCTTGCTTATGGGAAGAACCAAAAGATTTGGGTTGTTTAGTTGGAAGGAAGGAACACACAAGTGAAGATCTGAAGTGTCCATGAGTATATAAAAACCCATCATAAGGTAGAATAGAATAAGCTATTCCTTATATATGATGTATGTAGAGGAAAAGCAATAATGGACAATCACAACAGTGCTGAAGGCGGTTAGACTTCTCAGTCCTGGGAATAGCAAAACTCTGGAAGAAGATTGCCTGAAGAATGTGTGCCACCTCCATATAAAAGCTCTCTACGAACCATCTAGAAAGGCATGTGTCAGTAATGACACACCTCGAGTAACTCCTGGTTAGGGAAGAGGGGCCAACTGCCTAGTTTTTAGCAGTCTCTTCTAGCTCTGGTTTTCTACAGTTCTTCCACATTTTCACCCAGACTTAGATGAATGTCTGCACAAGGAATCTCAGAATCAGGCAGTCCCAGGTGTTGTCTGCAGCACTGGCTTAGT
The DNA here is from genome assembly GCA_004320125.1 of Scolopax mira. NCBI lineage: Eukaryota > Metazoa > Chordata > Aves > Charadriiformes > Scolopacidae > Scolopax > Scolopax mira. The sequence goes on from BJBW01003938.1 coordinate 17,843, forward strand.
GCTGGGACAGGAAGATACTCCTTCCTTTTCCAGCCTCACATCATGCTGCCCACGCTGTGCCTTGCCAAGGAACATCATTAACCTTTAAATATAGGGAATAATTTATTAAGCATATCAGTTGCCAGCAGATAGAAGCCAACTGCTCTGTTTGAAAGTCCCCAAGTTTTTATGGAAGCTAAATAAATACTTCAGAACGATCGTATTTAAAAAAAAAAAAAAAAAAAGAGAGATGGAGGGGAGGGAAGCATTCATGTGCTGAGGCTCTGAGAAATGGTAAAAGGACGTAAAAGTATAATCAGAAGTCAATGGCCTACTTTACTCATCACCTTTACGCTCACTGTTGAATTCACACAGATCAGTAACGCTGTTTAAATTTCAGATACTTCAGTGTATTATACCATATATGCACATTTCAGGCCGTAGCAGGGAATTGGAGGAAACTTTCTTGCCTGAGGCAGTGAAACAATAGAAAACACAACATAGGAGGGGGGAAAAATGATACAAATGATGCAGTGAACATTTTTATGTCTAATTGATATATTTTAATGTTGTAAACGCACAAAGACATTCTAATAGTCTTTCCATCAGTTTAGCATAGATCCTGCTTTTCCAGTTGCATAGTGAAAAAAAGAAAATTCTCATATGAGAAATTCTGGCAGTGGTAACTTAGCCTTTAGAGACTTCTCTGTGTATGTCACCTATGTATCCATTTATTATATTTATGGTACGCTCTTCACTACGTGGTCAAGTGCCTTCTTCTGTGATTGGCATTCCAGAATCTCAAGAAATAGAATTATTTTTCTGCCCAGGTTGTCAATGCAGCCAGCTCAAATGATTTTATAATCTCTGTCACGTAGTAACTGTGTTACTAAATAATATAGACAAGTAAGGTGACTGGAAAGCCTGCCGTGCTCACGTGAAACGCTCTTCAGCTTGAATAGTCCATTTTAAGGGAGTTTTGACTTTAGCTATCAGAAACAATCAGCCCCCTGGCAGCATGACTGAAAGAAGAAGAAAAACCCTCAGGCGAGTAATATTTTTTTGCAGAGGTAGCAAAATTGGTATAGTTTCAAAAAAACCAAAAAACCCCAACAAGTTTCAGAAGGGTGCTCCAGAGAAAATGGTTCTGTAACGCTGTCAGCAAAACTTCAAAAAAGCAAATTCTCTCGACACATCAGCACACCAGGCATGGTAAAGAGAAGTGAAACAAGAAAATCAAAGTGTAATTTATACGCTTTATTGCCGAGTGAACAATACATAGTCTCCCATGAAGGATGAAATATTGGATTTTGTATTGCTCATTCTACATTAAAGTACATGTTACATGGCCTATATTTGCTTTATGTTTCCCTTAGTCTGAAGTTCTGGTGCACTGAAAATATTTTAGAACCAGAAATGTTGGAGAAGAAATAATTCAGTAATTAAAGGTGACTTACAAAATGACTGCTCTGGATAGCTAACAAAACCTGGACCATCTTGCTCAATTTCAGTTACAAATCTGATTCAACTATTAGAAGCCTCATGTTAAGCTTGCCATTTTCTAATGCTTTATATACTTGGAAAACTTGGAAGTTTCCATAATGGTCTCATTGCAGTACTTTAATAACTTTTAAGATTGGGGGAGGTTGAGCTTTTATTTATTCCAATATTATAGTTGAGACATGAGAGATGACAGTAGGGTCAAAATTTTTTAAATCTCATGTTAACTTTGGGCATCAAGTTTGAGGGTACTATAGTGCCTGATTTTTCAGCTTACTTCACATAGACCTGTATCTGCTTAAAGCACAGTCACTATATTCACTCCTGGCCACAAGTCTTCAGCTGGATTCCCAGGGACTGAAGAATCAGAGAATGGCCAACTGAGTATTTAGGCTGATGAGCAAGTGATACTCAAGATGTACTGGCAGAAAAACAGAGACTATACTCCTCTAGGATGGCTTTGTAACTTTATTGGTGTTTCCAGGTCCGGAAACCTCCTAGTCCAAGTTCTCACTTTTCAAATAATGAAACAAATGCCTCCATCCACTTTATGGACTCTTGCTCTTCTTTTATGTTATGGACTGTGTGAAGGAGGAAGATAAAAAAAAATACATCATAAGCCTGTTGCTTTCTTTATGCCATTAGTTTGGAGAAACAGACAAGTCACCCTGAGGTCTATGATGTAACACAGCAAAGAGAAGAGAGATTTAGACATATAACACAGCAGCTTGGTTTCTTGGACCCAGTAATATATTCCTTGCTCAGAAGAAGATTCTCTATACTTCCCTGAGGTGCTCCATAAGGGAAGACGCAGAAAGGGTGATGTGTGTGAAGGTGGCAGTGGCTAAGGTGGACTACCTTCAAAGAGACAGCCTGGGGGAAGGTGAGGGAAGAGCAAGAAATCCTTGGCTTGTTCATTGAGGACCAGATGGAAGTGAAACTATGAAGAGTGGTTGAAGAAGCTGTGGGTGTTTAGTTTGAGGAAGAGGAGGCTGAGGGGAGACCTCATCACTCTTCGACAACTACTCGAAAGGACACTGTAGAGAGGTTGGTGCTGGTCTCTTCTCACAGGTAATTAGTGACAAAACGAGAGGGAATGGCTCCCTACCCAGAAGCTCCAACAGCATAGGTTTTGACTGAACATTAGGAAAGAATTTTTCACAGAAAGAGTAGTCAGGTATTGGAAAAGGCTGCCCAGGGAGGGGGTTGAGTCCCCATCTCTGGGGGAGATTGTTTAGATGTGGTGTTGGGAGATATGGTGTAGGGGAGAACTTTATAGAGTAGAGTAGATGGTCGGACTGGCTGATTCCAAGAATCTTCTCCAACCATCATGATTCCATGATTCTATGTCTACAGGTGGGTTTTACAATACTGGAAAGGCAGCTGTTTTTGTACAGGAAGCATCCAAGTTTATCAAACTGTAAGGTTTTGGAATCCATAACTGGTTCTCTAGCAGAACACCAATAAATTTTGGACAATGAACTATATACAGTCATGTTGGTAAATTAACTTGGAATCACTTACAGCACAATCTACTAATGAGAGGAGAACAGGGAAAAAGAAAGTAATCTTGGAAGAGAAACCTTCTGATAACCAAAAACTGCAGGGTAACTGTCAGGTGCATTGGAATAATAAAAATGTAAAATATTATTAGAGAAACAGGATGCAAACATATTGCTTTCCTACTGTTTTCCACTCTGTTTTTAGAATTTCCATGAATTTGAAAGTCAGAAGCATTCTGTGGATATTTAATGTGATTTTGGTGGAGACAGTAGTTTCTGTGGGTATGCATGATATTATTCACTGGGAGTTCCTTTCTATTCTAAGTACCTGCTCCATCATCTTGCTGAGCCTGCTGTTTTGACAGTGGCTTGTCAGTGTTGCTGTACGTTTGACACACCATGCCAACATCTAGATTTAAGATGGAAACACACACCCTGTGCTGAATAATTGAAACAACAGCAAGGAGCAATTTCTTTCTCCACATCATGTTTTAACTCTTTTTGTAGAGTAAACGGTTGTTCTGTCATTCAGATGTATGACATTCATATATTTCTGGGCAAAGCACCAAGATTGGATGCCTTTCTGGAGTACATTTTTTATTCAAATACACGTAATTGGTCTTCCTTAGCAAAATATAATAGTTTGTAATGTAATGAGGGGCGAACTACAGGTTCTGATAATCTCTTGTGGCCATAAATCCTATGAATGAGTGAATGAATGCTATCAATGAATGCTATGTTGAATTCCTAGCCTTAATTCAGTAAGATGCACAGTGGTAAATGAAATTAGTCACTGAGATCTTTAACGAAGATTCTCCTATGCTATACTTTTATGCTTCTTTTCTGCCTTGTTGTCAGAGAATTTTTATGTTAGTTGACCTCAATATACCTAAATAAATAAAAATCAAGCAATAATCTTCTAACTTTTTAGTTGACCTCAATATACCTAAATAAATAAATAAAAATGGGACATAAAATGTGCCCCTGTTTTCTCGATGAGCTTTATAAAGTTATGGTATAGCATGTGAACTGAGCACGACAGTGCTCGAATTGTAAACGAATAAAAGGGGCCTCCTTGTTTGTGTGATTATAACAGCCCATTATACTTTGAGGCACTAACAGTTTCTCAGAACAATGTACAATACAGCCAATACTAAGCAGTGCTTAGTCATCGGGATTACGTCATGAGGGATACTGATTACCTTTGCCACCAGGAAAAAATACAGACACTGTATTTTCACTAACTCATTTAAAGAAACAAGTGTGTACCAACCCTGAACTGAAACTCTCAAGCAGAAATAGATTTTACAAATTAGATTTAGACTTTACAAATTACATTTCATAATACTCGGAGTAACTCATGGGTGTTATCTAAATTCTGGATTTAAAGTACCTTCCTACTCTTCCCGTTGTCCAATATTTGTTCATTAAAAAGAATTTTTTTTTCATTTAATTTTGTTTATGAGAAAATTAACTATTTTTTTCTTTATACCAAATGCTTCATCACAATCTCTTTCAAAATCTAAGAATGGGATAGAATTCATTTGATTGTTTTGCTTTAGAGGTCAATACACCCAACAGCCTGTGTGAAGTTTGAGGAGAACACTGCATAGAAGATAAATGGGGACATTGTGCTTGGTTCTTGTCTCCGTGCATGAACTCCAAAATCCCTATTACTGATATGGAGCATCTGTGAAGGTTCCATGGTGGCCAGATAAAGGGCAAGGAGGATCCTATGCAGTATTAGGATCTGGATTTAGTCCCAAATAATGCAAAAGATTAGTATTAAGCATGAACGTTCCTGGATTTCCTCAGGTCTCCTGACCAGCATTGATCATTCAAGGTTGCTGCAGAAAATTGCATGCATGGGTACATATATTTCAAGGGTTGATTTGACCTTCTGACCCAACCAGATTACTTCTGTGAGTTAGTTCTTGTCAGAACGTGTGAGGGTCTGGGCTGTGGGACTAAGCCTGAACTTTTCTAGGCTGTGATGCTAATGAGTGGTGTGATATATGTTCTTCTATGTGTGATTCTCTTCTGCTGAGATTTAGGCAAACTTAGAGCGATCTACTGAGTTTCTCTCTACTAAGAAAAGTAGATTATGCTTGTCTTCAAATCGTGCTTTAATTTCTTTATTGTTTTGAGGATTTTTTGGGGAGCTGGATCAATGTTCATTCATGGCTGTAGGATGTCTTGCAAGGACACTGTTGCACTGTTTGTCCAGTTTAGTGGTATGTATTGTCAGGGGTTTTAATTGATTTTCTTTTTTTTTCCCAAAAGCTTCTTCTAGCTTTAGTTCTTCCTTCAGTCAAAAATGCAGCCCCTGGAAGCCTGCTTCTGTGTATTTGTGTTTGTGTCTGTACTTTTGGCTTTCAAGTACTAAACTAATATCTAATTTTTGGTGTTTTTGAGCAGTTTGTCTGCACACAAATTTGTTTGGTCAAATGCACTTGCATGTCAATAGTTTTCATCCTGTGGCTGGTGGGAAAGACTGAAAGCCATTTTGCTAATGGTATTTAATGATGTAATGTCTCATGAGATCAGCAAGAATTCAAGAGAAACTCTCATTTTTCGTACTGACACAGCTGGTTGTGGGAGATGCCTGATGGTGCACAGGACATTCAAGGCCAGGAAATGGTTAAATTATTCTGCTCTTTTATCTTCAAGATAGCCCTTGCTTTTCTTCCTTAGTAGTTAGATGAAGCCACTTAAAAACCTGTTAAAGGATTCTGGATTTCATTAGCAAGTTGATTGTGCTTTGATCTGAAACCTTCAGAAGCAGCTCCCTTTTTCTACTGAACTGCTGAACCTCTTCAAATCATGCTCAGTACGGGCTTCTTTGAGACAGTTAGCCTGGTTTTTGGTTGTCTTCTTCACTCCTCTCAAGTTTTTAATTCATTCAGTCAGTCTTGGGTGTTCAAAACATCATTATATTATGTTGTTTGGGTTTCTCTTTGGAATACAAAGTGAGTTTCTATTTTTTTGCTGAAAATGGAGTAGCCTTCTTCAAAGAGAATGATAAAGTTCCATCCCCAAAGGTGCTGGAGTTGAACTGCTCGGCAGACAGAGTGGGTTCTGACCCCACAGCCCCACAGATCATCAAGAGTGTGTGATATCTAATCCCTGTGATACTATATAGTAGGAGGGAGGCAAGGGGAGGAAGAACACCACTTCTTCCTTGGTCTTTTGTGTGGTGTCTGACAATGCAGATGTCTGTTGAGTGACTCTTAAAAATGCCTTCTGTGCTAAGCCTTTCTGAGTGTGGTAAGCCATGGGAGTGTCTGCTTTCCACACCAGGGTTGAGGGTAGGTCAGCCACGGTGGGACTGGAGTAGCCTGGGCAGAGCTATAGGTGCCTCTACAGAGAACATTAGAGCCACAGGAGCATGAACTGTTCTTTATAGTTATCAGTCCAATACAGTATGGAGGAAACAACCGAAATATAAAATCTCTTAGCTGTACAAGTTATCTAGAGGTCATGGAGTAAAATGGGTCCTACTGCCTTCCTTAAAACTTACTTGTTTTTCCTATTCATTCTGCATAAATTTAGAGATCTGGTGAGCTTATAGAGGAGAAGATTCCAATGGTCTCTTCTGCTACTTTTCTACACAACTTAAAAGATAATTTTTCAGACTGAGATTACAGGCACTCAAACAGGTCATTGGCATATAAAATCAAGTTTTCCTGACTTTTAAAAATTGTAGAAGCATATTCACTCTCTAATAGAAATTTAAGACACCTCAGAAAGAATTATTTTACCTCTTAAATAATCTGATTTTCTCACCACACATTTAAGAGCTTCTCTTCCAATGAAGACACAGCTTTCAACTGCACAGCTTGCTCATTTGTACACAGGTACTATGGTGCAATTTGCTCCAGGCTTATGCCTCAAGCTTCATTCTCTATGTGCCTGTAGCCTTAATTATCCCACAAATTACTTTGAAATCCTCAGGGGAAACCTTCCTATCCAAAGCAATATTTAGTTTTTATTTATAGCTGTAGGAGCAAAAATGAGGCTACGGGACGTGAGTAGACACAAATTCCTGACCACACATCTCCAAAAGAGGTTGAGCAGTGATTATGTTCTGTAATTTGCCATTTGAACCAGCACTGGCTTTTTCTTTAGTTCATTTATCTAATTTAAGTCTTGCAGGCCAGGAGTAGGTTTGGTGTTGGCTTTATAGCAATAGGGCTCATTCATCCCCTGTGATGTTTTGTTTTTCTTGGGATTGCCTTCTCTTTTCACTGTGTCATTTATGTGCTTATATTCGGTGTTTTGATGCAACTCAAGTACTTTTCTTTGAGCTTCCCAAGCAATTATCTGGGGAGAACTGTATAGGTTGACAATGGGAACTTATTTGTGCACTGCCTGTGCTTTTTGAATGGCTGACTTTGCATATAGCCTATGCTTAGATGTTACTGAAAGCACACAGAGGTTGAAGATGTTTGATGCACAGCTTCTAGTGGTTTCAGTGGTATCATGAAATGAATGTTAACTGGTTTTGTCTTCTGATCCACCAATTTGCTTTTTCCCCTGTAAGAAGATTCATTCAACTTTGGATAAGTAAATAAGATGCATAAATCCATCAGAAAGTACAGAGCGATTTACATAAAATTAAGCTTTGCTTTAAATTATTTATGGAGTTCAGATTTGTAATGTTAGGTACCAAACCCAGAAGACATTATTTTTGTACAAGAAATACATTCCCAGGTTTCAATTAAGAATCTATCTATGTAGTTTCTTGGATCAGACCTTTAAAGGAACCTTCTCAACTAATATATATTTCATATGCTGAACTTTTGAAATGGCATGTGTATCTTTTAGATTTTTTTCATATAATACAGTATTAGTTAGTTTAGTTACAAAACTCTGGATATATACAGTCACCTACACTGAAAGGTATGAAAAGCATCTGTTTCTCTTGGCAACATAAAGTTTGAAAAAATCTTTTGCAAATATTTAAAAAGTGTCAAGGAGTGAAAAAAAAAATCTTTGAAAAGTGATCTTTGAGAGGAGATTTTGGGACATCAAATTCATTGTTCCCAAATATCCTGGGAAAGGGGGATATATAGAGATGCAACATGAAATGAAGTGTAGATTAGTTTAGTTGCAGGTAAGAGGTGTATAATGCACTTGGGACAGGGAAAGGTGGTAGTGAGGGAAAGGATTTGTAATCTGCTCTGGAAGCTGCTCTGTTACTTTAAAAGAGATTGAAATACTTCCATAACCATTTACTTAACCAAAGAGTCTTAACTAGGTCTTGTTTAGAGAGATTTGTGATACTGTGAGTTTAAATGTGACGCTTCCCTTGTCCCTACTTGACCTAGAATGCAACACGTCTTCTCCTGCTGCCTGCAAAGTGAGGGAAAACTCCTGATAATGGCTGTTTGCAATTAGCACTCACAGTTTCTCCAACTTGTTCATAGAAAACCGAGTGTTAAAAGAAGAAACAGCAGCTAATTTTCTTGTCTGACACTTCTTTTGCTAATTGTGACTGTCTCTGCCCTCTCACAAAAATATGAGTATGTGTAACAGTGAAGAGATTGTTTGCTTGTGACTTACAATATCAATTACTCATCAGTATTTACATAATACTGCAAGTGATGCGTGATTTTAATAAGAAAACAAGAAAATAAATGGATAATTATGACTCTTGTTAGTCTCCCTAGTAATATATACATGTTCTGGTTACAAGAATTTAAGAACTTAATTATTTTGTATTTATTTAAAATTGAATAGTTTTAGAAGTAAATATTTGAAGTGAGGCTTGCTTTAACTCTATTGCTTTACTTCTATCAAGGATCATAAATAAACAGCAGGGGTATTAACACGGTACTATCTTGAATTCTTTGTGAATGATCTGGTAGGACTTAGAATCTGAAAAGTGCCTAATAATCTTTCAGAAAGTGAGTATATCCTTTAAAAATTAATAAAGATCATTAGTTTGCAGGGATGGACTTACATTTTAAGGGGAGCTTAAACAAAGGGGGAGCTGATTGACAACTTTCTGTGAAAGTGCGTTTTTTTAATTATGGTTATAGGAAAACATTTTTTTCTTCCTCAATACACTGGCCTAATTTTGTCAATTTTTTCCTCCCTGTTCATAAAATCTGTGACAAAAAATCCTTTTGAATTTAACTAGCTCAGACGATTATTTTTTAAAAACTGGTAAGTTCATTAGTTTTGAGCTCGATTGCAGCTCAAGTTCTTCGTTGTCCTATGCATCAACCATCCTAAAGAACTTGAACCCCTTTGTGTTGGGATGTAGGTTTCCTTTATCATTGCTTAATCTCTTCACTCTGCACCAAAGCTACTTTGTGGTGGCAATTTTATGTGTGTTCCCTGGCAGTATGTCTCTATAATTAAACTCAGTCTCGGTCACAATATGAGTGAAGAGGTTGGGTTTGTCTCAAAGGAATCACATTGGAAAGGAACTTGGGAGGTGATGATATGTCATCTGTTCTCCAGAAGGATTTGCAAATACTGCCCATGTTAGAAATCCATGAGGAATAGGTCTTTTCTCTAGTCATTAAAATGTGTCTCTTTGTGGGATAAATGAGTCTATACGTTTTGTCAAAGGTACAGAAACTGCTATATTGAATTTGACAGTGCTGTAATCCTATGCCAGATGAGGCTACATGAAGGGAGAAAAAGTCTATTATTAAAGAAAAATTATCTCAAGAGATTTGAGTGTCTTTCACCCCAAACAGAGTGTAGTATCTGTTCCTTAAGCAGAATAAATGTTGTCCCTTGTGTTAGGGCTCCCTCCCTACCACGTAATCCCTACCTACCTTTCATATAATAGGAACCTAAGAAATCCCCTACTGAGTCAAGGATCCCCTGTGGTCTGTCAAGCCCAGCAGTGTCTCAGATGTTATTTAAAGACTAGGAATATGAGGCCTGGGTGTCTTTTGCAGTCCCTTCCCTTTGTATTTCTCCAGTATCCAGTCAACATATTAGGGATGGGAGCCAGTATATCACTGCCTAGGCCTTTTTGTATCCATATAAAAATATTGTTGCACATTCATCCAACCTCTTTCTGAACCCACTGACACTGTCCGTCTCCACAACCAGAATCTTCTGTTAGCAAGATGTGGAATTGCTCCCCCTCTTGTGTATAGAGGAAATACTTTCATGTATTGTGTTTTTAAATCTCTTCTTAGTCTCATAAAGTATCCCTGCTTCTTGTATTACAACACTTTGTTCATAGCAGTTCAACGTGATGTTAGATATATGGGTAGGGCAAAATTTTGTGTAGCATCAAAATCGTTGTAAATATTCATTGCTCTGTATTGTTTTGTATTCTATTAAAAGGGGAAAAAAATGAGCCTTTGTTGTGTTGTTTATAGGACTGGTACCAAACAAAACGTTTCATTGTGCCATCTGCAGTGCCAATAAATCTTTTTCCTGGCTGCTTAACTACTTCAAAAGCCAGAATTTATTCCAAAACAGACATGATAAATATATTTATGTTGCAATTATAATTAAGGAGTTAAAGTTATGCTTGCTTTAATTGTAGTTTAGCTTCTCTATTGCTCATTTTCCTCTTGTGAATCAAGCTTTAAAATAGAAATGTTAGAATACAACACTTGGAAATGCAGAAGCATTTAGAGAGAGAATATCTTTATTATGTGGCTTGTCAGCAAATCAGATGGAGAATGGAAATAAAATGATGGCTTTCATGAGGAACAGGAAATTAAGGCTATGGATTCACTGTAGCAGGGAAGGCTCTATTTTAAGGGAGAGATCATTCCCCTTTTAGACTGTGAGGCATCACTGTGGCAATATACCAGCTGTTAACAAAGTGCATTACTTGTGACCAAGTATTCAATATATTTGACATTGTGTTTTTAAACAATTTGTAGTCTGGAAATGAGGAGAAGATGACATTGAGCACTTGGTTCTCGTCTAAAATGTTGTATCTCTGTCATCTCTGTTGTTGATCCTTCGCTTCCTTTTTGTTCCAAGAAAAACAATTGAGCATACCTGAAAATAAAAGATAAGCAGTGAAAAATTTATGTCCTCTTTTGTACTTCTATATATGTATGAAGATGTATATTTTAATTTTGATCCCCTATACAGCAATACTGGTCCTTCTAACTGTAGCAAATCAGATGTATCTGGCTCGAGTCACTTTAACCAAACAGCCCTTTTGCCTGACTTTTTGGGGGATCAAATGCATGAGAACTGGAACTTAACAGCTTTACAAATATTTACTTACTTTCCAGGTTGCAAATGGACATCACTTTTCTGTTTGTGTCTGTGTGTACGTGTGCTGAAAGTGGTCATTCTCTCTTATTACAGCTTCTGCAAACAAGACAAGTTGCCCATTACGTTCCAGTCCTGCGTGATCGCGAAGGAGTGCCAGGTGTCAGAGTGGTCTGAATGGACCCCCTGCTCCAAAACCTGCTTTGACATGACCACCCCGAAAGGGAATCGTACGAGATCACGGACCATTAAGCAGCTCCCTATCGGCGGCGAAGGCGAGTGCCCGCAATTAGAGGAAACAGAGCAGTGTGTTTCTCAAGGAGATGGCGTGGCACCCTGCATTACGTGAGTCAGTTCATTTCATACCAAAAGGAAGAATTTCCATTAAGCATGTGGGGCTGGTGATGGAATATCAACCAAATCATTATTACAGAAATAATAAGTTTGGGTTTTGTTGTGGTTTGTTTTGGGTTTTTTTTTCCGATTTTTTGCTTATTTGGTGCTCTTCTTAAAAGCCTAAAGTCTGCAAACAGCTGCTATTATAGTGAAAACACTTCCTCCTTTAAATACAGGAAAAAATAACAAACACATATTTTTTCATTAGTGAGTGTTAACTTTTAAAAGAGAACATTTGTGTATATGTTTGCAGGCTCAATCAAGACCATAATAAATTAATCATGTTAATTTGTCAGGGATCTCTTCCCTACATAACATCTCTCCCAGAATTGTTGTGTTCTGAAGTACTTGTCTCTTTGGAGACGAGGTGCTGAACATAGGAAAGAAGTGATAAACATCTGTTTAGCAACTGGACTTTTTAAGTGAGGCTCATATTCAGCACAACAACAGCAGGACTGGGAAAGCTGTCGGGGACAGTGAATAAATTAACCCTGCTTAAAGTTTAGGAGAAATGACAGCGAGCACTTTACAATTCAAGAGATTCCTGTAATCCTTATCAAATAATCGAGATTAATATTAAAGTCCCAACTGTGCTTTTTCTTTATCAGACTGAGAAGAGGGTTTGAAGAAATGGCATTTGATGTTAAGTATCTTTGGCTGCGGTACATATTTTTCATTTAAGAGTTGAAATGTCACCTTTCCTCATCCCCATCCCCAGCCACACTGGGAAGCGGTTTGCTTGATTTAGCCTTAAAGTACTTGTTGGGTGGAGAATTCCGTGGCATTTCTCGTGGCTTGTAATCCTGATTGGGGTTTTAACTGGGAGTCACAGATCCTCATTTCTGTGCATTCACTGATTAGAAAGCTCACAGCTTCTCATCATTCATCAGTACCCAGCAGGGATGCTTCAGTACACCTTCCTTTTGACAGTGGAAAGGTTCTTCTGAAGTAATAATAAAAAATACAATTATAGCTTTACCTTGATATTCAGGAGAAACTGCTGTCTCTCTTATCAAAGATGAACAAGAGGCTTTTGGGTTTGTTTTTTTGGAGTTGGGTTGTTGGGTTTTTTTCCCCTCTCACTTTCTGGCCCTTATGTTTTTCAGTGTGCACGTTTCTTTGATATTTTGCCTTTAGTTCATATAAATTGTCTAGCTATAAACAAATGCCAGGAGTCACAATCTTGAAAGTTAGCTTATCTGAACATAGACTATATGTGTTTGTATACCAAGTGTTTCTTCCCTCCAATATGTTATTTATATGTACAGTATGATTCGGGAATTGAAAAGATTTTCCTAAAATTAACAATTTCAGATGTGAAATAATAGAGGAAAAGTTTCCACCTACATAAAATATCAAACTTAACACATCTCTTTGTAGAAGAAATTGTGGGGCTCAGGCCTTTTAGAAAATGAGTAAAGGTGTTTCACTTGTATAATTTAATGCTGTGTGAAATGGCTTCCTGATTTCTAAAGACCCAATTAACCAAATTTGCTCCAGGTATGGCTGGCGGACCACAGAGTGGACAGAATGCCGTGTTGATCCTCTCCTGAGCCAACAGGACAAGAGGCGAGGAAATCAGACGGCGCTGTGCGGCGGCGGCGTCCAAACCCGGGAACTGTACTGCGTGCAAGCCAACGAAAACCTCCTCTCCTATTTAAATACCCTCAAGGAAAAAGAAGGTAAATTTGATTCACTTGCAATTGAATTAGTGTGAAAGCAGAGCACTTCAGCATTCCAGAACTCACTGATAGCCATTGGCATGAGTGCCTTCTAACCTTGCAGGTTACTGTTATTTTCTAGTTCAGATGAAAATACTTAATTGCAGTACCAGAGGTTTCATGATCTGTGCTGCAAATATTGTGTCCTCACTACAAATTACTACTTCTTAATATCTACTGGATAATATTGTCTTATGCGAAGGGTGTCTCTCAATAGGAAAGAGCATGAGGAGGTATGTCAGAAATCCTAGATTTGGTTCCTTCCTCTAAAGTAAATTTTCCTGTGTGTCCTTCTGGGACAGCTGGGTGATGAACCTGTGGGGTTTGATATGCAGAAGGAATCTGTCAGTTCTGGCATGTAAGCGCAATATAGAAATATGTAAAAATATGACTAGATTTCATTCTCAGGGAATTTTTTTTTTCCCTTCTTTTCTTGATTTGGTCAAGTTCTCAAGTGGTTTTCAGGAGTTCAAGCCAATATAATTTCATGGTTTTGTTTCCCTAACTGAACGAGAGAAGAGATTATTCCTTGTTACAGCGTGTACAGATTCTTAGGAAAAGAGAGAATAGCTTAGGAGACAAAATTCATTTGGTAATATACATGCTTAAGAACAGCAGTTGAGTATTTGATGTTATGTTTGCTTCTGCATACTAATGCAGCACTGTAGATTTCATAATTAGTGAATTAAGCTAAATGCATTTAGCTAGTTAATCACATTTTATCCTCTTCTGTAGCTGTTTTATACGAACACACATTATTATTATTAAAAGATAAATAAATACAGCCACATACTTCAGGAAAGGCAACGTATTATACAAATCCTGTGCGATACAACATTTAGACCAAACTGCCAGCTAATGAGGTTTCTGCCGTGGGTTTAAAGGTACTCTCAAACTTGCTGCAGAGGTGCTGTTTGTGGGGAATATTAATGCTGACATCCCCTTCAGCATGACTTCTTGGATCAGTAGGGTGTGACTTGTGTGCTCCGTGGGCCCCACATCTGTATTTATTAAAGCAGCAGCTTTCAAGCCTCTTTGTTTAATGCAAATCAGCTTCCGCCCAAGGGCTTTCAGTGAATCGCCTGTGCCGAACAAAGTTTAGATGCCCCTGCCTCGGAGTAAAGGAGTAAAAGCTCCCGGCTAAGGAGAGGTAACAATAAAATCAGTGGCAGCTCACTGTTGGGAATGATGATTAGGGGTTTTGGTAGGCTGTGAAGTCTCGCTGGCTTAGGCGGGTGTGAAATCTGCCCTTATCAGGCTGTGACAGGAGTACGCCGAGCCCATCAGGAGGTAATCTCTGCCGGCCCCGGAAAGCTGATTAAAATGTAACTAGTCTTTGGATGCATAAACATGAGAACAATTTTTCGAGAGCTCAAACTAGGGGTGAAGTGGGTCTTAGTTTCAAAAAGGAGCTCCAGGGTGTTTCCGCGTTTGGGGACAGATTTTTCAGAAGAGCTGGTTCTCCAGCTCATAGAAACATAGAAGCATAGAGTTGGAAGGGACCTTAAAGATGATCCAGTTCCAACCCACTGCCCTGGGCAGGACACCTCCCACCAGACCAGGTTGCTCCAAGCCCC
>BJBW01003938.1:32748-44151 GCA_004320125.1 Scolopax mira
CTGTTCCAGGGTCTCACCACCCTCACAGGAAAGAATTTCTTTCTGGTGTGTAATCTAAATCTCCCCTCTTTTAATTTAAAACCGTCCTCCCTCTCTCCACCCTCCTACCTTGGGTTTGGTGTTGCCTTCCAGGCCCTCCTAGGAACAAGCAAATCGTGCCTCTTAAAAACACCACCATTAGAAAACTCTGAGCAATTTGAGGAGTGGTGAAAGCCGGGGGAGATACCCTACCAGTTTTAGCTGTGGGGAAACGCCGTCATCTCAGCGTAGTTTGGTGTTGGTTGGAGTGAATGCTGTCTGGGGAAGGCTGAGGTCTCATCTACTCACAGTGGCGTTTCCCTGTTATTTCAGAAAGTCAGTCACAGAGCAAGTCGAAGGCTAGTGCTGCACCCCTGCTATCGATCACTTTTGAAATAACAGGTAGGTAAATTAAGGCCTCTGACCCGACCTTTCAATCCAAAGCCAGCAAAGGAGGCAACGTCCATTTCGGGGGAACTTCGTTGGCTGTGTGTGTATCACTAACATGTATATATAGCTCGGAAATAGTTTAATGGATTCGTGTGTTCTCAGGAAATTTCAGATCAGTTTGGAAGTGACAGGCCTAAACTCAAACGAATAAAGTCCAGGAGCCAGCTATGATGCAAAGACAGTGCCCTGCTCCACACCTGAGCAAGTGACTGATTTTCCTCTAGATTCTGAGGGCTGGGAATTGCTTCAATGTGCTCATCATACATCACAGCAGCTATTCCCAGTCACCTCTGTAGATTTAAACCACTGAGGTAGTGCCCTAGTGAGAATTTGAACTTTTATTACATCACTAAACCAGAATCCCCTCATGGCATTCAGGTCTGTATTATCTCCTATCAGAATTCATAAGTTTGGACTTGAGGAAGAAGAGGGAGTATTGTGTAGTAGTAGGGTGTAGCATTGAGGCAGTTGACAATTAAGATTCCTGGAGGCCACTGTCATTTGTCATTTACTTACCACTATCTTAAATTGTTTCTTCTCTGTTCTCCTATTTAAATGGTTTAGTCATGAAGTTTCTCTAACGGTGAGCCTATAAGGTAGATTGGGTCGTCTTTTTCCAAGTACCTTTAAAACACTCCTTGCAGAATGATGATGGGAGGAAAGTTCCTTTATGGGCATAATTTTGTTTCTACATCTGCAAACACACACTCATTGCCCTGTTGGAACACATAGAGGATTAGGTCCTGAATTATCTGCTATCTTTGGATGACAGCATTCAGCATGGTAGAAAATGGGGGAAGAATATGCATTCTTTCATTATTGGCCATAATGCGTTTTGGGGCTTGGGTATTTCTCACTTTTTTCAAGAACACTTTAACTGGAGAGATTTCCTTTGGTTGCTTACTGTGAAACCACTACAACAAACAGCCAGAAGGAGGAATGTGAAGTTGTCTCTGCTTATGCTGAGGCAGCCACATATGAATTCACTTTCTTTGCCAGGCTGGTCATTCCTGGGCGTTAATCTGTTGAGGATTCCTGGAGAAGAATAGTGAGGTTGAGAGCCTGATAAATATAGCAAAATCTTAAGAACAGAAATGCATTTTGTCTTTCCAGCTTTTTAAAAAGTGCAGCCATTCTGGCAGTTGCTTTATAAGGCTATAAAATATATTCCGCTAAAATTTTCTAATATAGTAGATGATTTGAGTTAAAATTTTCTAATATAGGGTGATTGAATCGCATTTTAGTTTTTTAGGTCACTACCTCAAATCTAAAATTCATCAAAACCGAGTGTAATTTTTTAGCTAGACTGAATGAGAAAGAGAGATTATCAAAATGCATTCACTTTTATTTCCATTTTTGGCCCCAAATTTGGTCAAATTCCACACAGAGCTCGTAGTATTACACACAGCCTAATCAGCATTCAGCTTCACTGCCAAGGGATAAAGAACAATCTTTGTTGCTGCCACAAAATAGTATGAAAGGATAGAGATAAGAACAAGGTTTTAAACTGTGAATTTCTGCATCCAGCATCATCTTCTCCCAAAGCATGTTTGCTAAACAAGAAGCAGCAAAAGCTGAGCTCATTTATAATAGTTTTTCATAATCTAGAATATAAATTGTCTGTCCTACTGTTGAATTATTTTTGTTTTAAAAGCAATATATAATAGATCTGGTAGTGGACATTTGTACATAACTTATGTTCTAAGAACAGCTCTGTTTTAAGAAACTTATGTTCTAAGAAATGCTCTGGCATTTTGAGAATTTTATTGATACTACGTACCTGTCCCCAAAGCACTTCTTTCTTCCCCTGCACTCCAATGAGTGATGGAAAGGGCAGCTATTTTCAGTAAGTGTTTTCATGATAAATTTATTTAACAATGTTTGCTGACAAGAGCTAGAATTCTTACTGGACAGATACCTCCCAAAAAATTGAAATGGTATTCCTGTTACTGAAGTCAGCCTCTGTAAAGCCCAACAGAGTCACAATTCCTCATATTTTAAAATTTCAGGACCATCACAAATTTAGCTTGAAGAATTTTGAATCCAAACGGATTGTGCCAGTGCAGTGTTGCTTCTGCACAGTCTATTGGCAGACTCTTAAAAAATATCTGGTGGAGATATGGTACATCTGCGATATGAAAACGTGCTATTTAAAGCTTCCTGATGAAAGGGTTTTGTTATTTTCTTAAGTAGCAACCCATGAACTAGTGTGATGGTAAGTGCTTTGTCCTGGAGATGAAGCACAGCATTCCCCAGAACAGTGTCTCTGTTCCCTGAAGCAAGGCTGCGTCTCAGGGGTGTAATTGACCCTTAATTTCAACTGTCTCACTTGGGCAATTCCCCGATTAAATCAAGGTTAAAAAAGTGCAGTTAGCAATTACTTACTGGCGGTTTTGGGTTTTTTTGGAAACTATTCAATACAAATTCAATTACAGGCAAATTATGTTTATTTATATCCATGTTCTACACAAGATATGCATATAACGTTGATTATCATGCACGTTAAGTGTGCCTGTCAAACTTATTGTAAAATTCAATGTTCTGTCATGAAATTGAATTCCAACATAGCATTATGCAAATGCTGGGCTATTTGTTCATGTATTATTTTCTGTTAAGAGATTGGTGAGCTGGAGGCAGTAATGTTGAATGACTGTCTGCCATCCTCATGCCTTCATTATGTGGAACAACACGGCGCAAAACTGTGCAAAAGGAGGCAACGTGGGAAACCGAAACAGGGTGTTGATTTTTTCATTCCCTTTCACCCTTAAAAAGTGAGAGTTGAATGCTTCTGCTGTAACTGGAAACATCACCTATTTAGAAAATCTGAATGGAAAGACACACGTTTATATACAAATGAGGCCATACTTTAACAAACTGGTGTTTAATTTAATGTTACATCTGTAGTTACTGATCTCATCTTTCAGAAGGATATTTTGTCATATTCTAACTTTTTTGAGAACATGTTTCATCAGAGAGCCCTTTCCATGAAAAGAGATTATTTGTAACGGTGGCAGAAAATTAATGGATAACTCTCCTATGAAAAAATGTTGAGGAAGTAGGACGAGAGTAATGAGTAATAGGTAATATAGGATGAGTCCTATATTATGAAAGAGAATTAAAATGTTGCTTGTAATGAAATGGTACATTTCAGAGTTGTGTGCCCTGCTCTTGTACCTTGTAGAATTGTCCTAATGCTTGTGTAACCTCGGAATTCAAAAGGGTTAAGTCTGGAATGAGCAGGATGATTTTGTCCCGTTCCAGGGTTTTTTGATCCTTAAAGATAGAAGAATCTGCCTTCACATGTGTCTTTATAGATTAGTAATATGTTAATGAAAAAAATCAGTTGTTTTGTACAGAGTTTTAATTATTTAAAATATATTATGATATATAGAATCATAGAATGGTTTGAGTTGGAAGGGCCCTTAACGATAATCAAGTTCCTACTCTCCTGCCATGGGCAGGGACACCTCCCACAAGAGCAGGTTTCTCAAAGCCACATCCTGCCTGGTCTTGAACCCCTCTAGGGATGGGGCATCAACAATTTCTTTGCCTCACCACCCTTACAGGAAATAATTTCTTTCTGATGTCTAATCTTTATGATATCCAAGAGCTTGTCTTCACAGTAAAGGTGCACCAGCCCTCTGATCACATTCGTGGCCCTCCTCTGGACACAAAACAACAGGTTTGTGTCCTTCTTATGTTGAAAGCTCCAGAGCTGGACTCCAGCTGGGGTCTCGCCAGAGTGGAGCAGAGGAGGAGAATCACCTTCCTCAACCTTCTCTTCACACTTCTTGTGATGCAACCCAAGACACCATTGACTTTCTGGGCTGTGAGCCAGCTCATGTTGAGCTTCTCATCCACCAACACCCACAAGTCCTTCTCCTCAGGGCTGCACTCTGCCCAGCCTGTCTTTGTGCTTGGGATTGCCCCAGTCCACATGCAGGACCTTGCTCTTGAGCTTATTGAACTTTGTGAGGTTTGCACGGGCCCACCTCTAAATCCAGTCCAGGTCCCTCTGGATGGCATCCCTTCCTTCCAGAGTGTTGACCGTACTCAATAAGAGCGTAGACATTCTCAATAAGAGAGCGGGACATCTGTTTAGAGAGAGCACAATGTGAAGAACAGTTGTGGTAACATAATGTATCTGTTAAATGAAAGGACTATGTCCGAGAAGGGGCTGCAATCCACATAATTGGATTTGGCTCTGTTCATGCAGAGGGTAAACTGACTTCTGTTTCATTTTTTTCAAGACAGGCATTTTCCCATCACTTCATCAGATTAAAATCATGAGATAGCAGCCTTTCTGAATGAAGGATGGTTCTGTCCACTTAGAGCTGAGGATCGTGACCACTGACATATGAGAAATGTTGACTTTGTTTTGACAGCCTCGAGGCCAGTAGACCGTAGTCTGTGTACGGGACCACTTCCCAGCACCTCCCAGCTGTGCCATATCCCCTGTCCTACAGAGTGTGAGACCTCAGCGTGGTCTGCCTGGGGACCATGCACCTATGAAAGCTGTGATGATCCTCAAGTCAAGAAAGGTATGTAAAAATTCAGCAAAGCCATTTAATGGTGATTATTCCATACTCCTAAGTCACTTGGCACCCCTGGCTGTGCAAGCATACTAAATTTTGTACCAAGACGGGCATATCCAGTGCTTCTGAGCATCAAAGAAGGTCACTGAATTAGAACTATGTTTAGCATTACTGATCCACCAAAGCTGGCAAAAATGTAGGCTGTTTGCTAGCCTCTCGAGGTCAATTTGGGTTATTACAGGCCAATTCCAGTTTCAAATCTTCCTCTCGAACTGAGAGGGATACAGTTTGCATGTGTGTTGAAAGGGCAATTCTGGCACTGTCTCTAAAGGAGAACAAAAGTTCCCTTTGAGGTGCATAGTGTCCAAGTCAACCAAAGACTTACAGTTCAGTAATAGTTCAAGAATTCACCAATAGACCATGAAGCATTCTCTGGCAAAGAGCTGGGACCATTCGCTGTTGATAAGGGACACTGTTTTACTGATGACATATGTGCTGGTTTCAATTTTCACAGGTTTTACAGTTTATTCCTTTGCAGAACAGATTGTAGTAACCCAACATCAAAATAGGAATGCAAGAATACATTGACAAGGACCTCCTATAAGAAGACTGCAGGTTTCTGGATGGAAATGAGAAAAAACTGGCCTTGTCATTGCTGCGATGTGATTATCTGACACAAGTTGAGAGCACAGACCTGGTGCCATGATTGAAAACACTAATGAGAAAGGGCAGCAACATATGTCCACTTGAAGGAGCAACTGTAATCACCACATTAGCTTTGCTGCTTTTTCCTGGTGTACTGCAAGCTGCATTTCAGTCTGGGCAGCAATAATGCAAGTTTTGCAATGTTGTCTCACGGTAATGTGACCCAAACTTGATCCATTTCCAGAAGGAAAAGGCAGTTTGGTGTGTAAGCCTCTTCTCTGAGTAGAGTTGTCAAGTAATCTGTTATTTCTTTCCTGCTTCACCACTGAAAAATTTGCTCCATGTTTAGGGGTAATGTTTAGGTTTGTGAGGCTGATTTGAATACCTCCCTAATGGAAACATAATAGGGTGTACTTTTATGCAAGTCTTTATTTTTGCACATATGAGCAGGGAACTTTTCTCAGCTGCCAATGTTTCCCTCTTATCTCTAATTCCTTATATATTATTTTGTAATTTCACTGACAGCTTTTCTGAATGAATGATGTAAAAGTTGTACAGGCATTCCCAGTTTTAGCAGCAAGTCTCTCTACGTGTTTCAGGAATGGCCTTATGCTGTGGATCATTTGCCTCCTTTGCTGCAGTAGACACTAGAGATCTTTTTCTGAAATTGTATTAGCCTTTTGTGGCAAGCTCAGCAAACCATTTGGATGTAATTTGGCTGACCTCTTCAATTTAGAAAGAAAAAGAAAGAGAAAACTACATGGAAATACATTTTTGAAGTAGTATTTATTATAATTGAATTAAGAGGCACGTTTTCAATCAAAGTATCTGAGAAGAACAACCCAGAAATCTAGTCAAGATGGGTTAGGTGAGATGGATCTAGCAAGAGTGATGCACAGGAAATAACTTCTCTCTCCCTCCTGGAGTACGTATGACTAGGATTAACAGGGATTTAAAGCAAAGCTTCCTGATTAAGCTCAAAACTTTTGATTAAAACTCTTGGTAAGTTTTACTTCTCTTCCTTCTAGACAATCGTCTAAAATGCAGAGTTGCACTGAGTGCCTGTGGCATCTTTTACACAGAAGAGAAACAGAACTGTTCACTCGGGTGCAGGGAGATACAAAACTTCTTCACTTGGCGTTTTACAATTTAACTGCTCTGCCCTTTGTATTTTGATGGACATTTCAGGCTTTAAACTAAGGAAGCGGCGCATCATCAATGAGCCTACGGGAGGAACGGGAAACTGCCCTCACCTGCTGGAAGCCATCCCGTGTGAAGAGCCCTCCTGCTATGACTGGAGAATCGTGGGGCTGGAGGAGTGCATTCCTGACAACGAGAAGCCATGTGGCCCTGGTACACAGGTTCCTGTCGTCGTCTGCGTCAACAGTGATGGTAAGATGCTTTTTCCTACAGTCCACACTGAGTAGAGTGAAGATGCTAAAATGTAGTCCGGAAGTTTTTGTTGCTCTCAGCTTTCTCAGTCCTTAAGTTGTCTGGAATAGAGAGAAATGTCCTTCAGTATTGGTTAGAAAGGATAGGCCCTCTAGTTGCTCTAGGATCAAGCTCCTTCTCCTACACGCTGTAGGTTTTCAAAGGTTTCAGAAGAGAGTTTGAGAAAAGTAAATAGACAACGGCTATTTTTTTTCAGTAGCTGACTCATGCCTACAATGACTTGACTGAATTCCCTGATGTAATCCCACTAACAAATATGATCCACTGAGTCCAAAACCAAATAAAGTGTGAGTAAAGTAAGACACATGGCAGTAAATATAGCTGGAAGAAAAATAATAACGTATTTATTAAAACAGCAGAGTTTGATGTCTGTTATGGAGTTGATTTGACAGTCCAGGCTGTCTTGCTTTTTCAAAAGGTCAAAAAAAATACCCCCATTATTCAGTTATCCTCTGTGAGAGAAAACAGATTTTGCATAGCACAGTAATAAAAGTCAATTTTGAGAGCTGCCTACAAAGTACTCTAGTCAACAAAAGATTCATCAATTACTCTTGCGAGAATATTTTTTATTCATTAGTAACATTATAGTATAGAGCAGCATATGAATTAAAATAATTTTACTGACTCCAGACAGTTATGGTAAGAGACTTCTAACTCCCTGTAGAGGATTATGTAAGAGGACACCTCTGATGTGTCTTTAGCAGCTGCACAAAATATTTTGTAATTAAATTGGTCAGAAGTAACAATAACTGATTATAGAGAGATTTAAATCTTGAGATTTAATGCTCAAGAATTAGGATTACAATTGAGTTTCGGGGCTTAAATTGGAAACCTTAGAGGAGTGCAAGCTTTATTTTCTGCATACACTTAAGAGAACTGTTAATCATTTTTATATCTCAAAAAGAAATTAATTAGCCTAGAATTCAAATATTGAATCTACTACATTTGATGTCCCATTTTCAAGAATTTCCCTTCATAGTGTAATAATTTCTTGGCAACAATACTGAAACTATTTGAAATTTTGTTTGTATACATTTTCAGATGAAAAATGGCCATAGCCTCATAAATGAAAGTGTTTCCTAAATGAATCAGATTTTTTCTCTTTTTTTTTTTTAATGACAAAAAGTGTGTAATTTTTTTTCTTTACTAGATTGTGAATAATTTGGCTTACCTTCAGTTTTGAGAAGTGGTATTTGCTCACATGTCTAACTTCTGATTAGCCAAATTTCTTATTAAGTCATAATATAGACATTTACTCTAATTAATTGTAATTACAAAACATTTGGAACATGCAATGGAGTACTGCAATAGTAAACTTTAGTAATGCAATACTAAACTTTGTGGTATGTTTTATGTGTGTGGTATTTTGTATTGTTATGTTTCAAACTTGCAGAATTTGCTCTCTGCACTGCATTGGCTGTGATTTAGGCCAAATTTGACTTGGAGGACGTGATTGACTTTTTTACCTCCCAGTATTAATCTTTGTCTTTCTGAATTATATATTGCTGTAATTATATGGCATTATACATTGCCTGTATCAACAATCTGTCCCAGAAGGAGTGAGAAGTCGGGCTTTGGCCATGTGATTGTCAGTCTTTAAGATTAAAGAGCTGCGGGCACAGCTCCAAAGAAAGGAGAAAGCAAATTGCAGTTATGGTTTGTTTTGCAACGACCCAATCACCTGCAGAGATGGGTGTTCAATATCTTCTGACAGAGTGCAGCAGCAGCAGCAGAGAGTAGCATAGTGGATTGCCTTGGCTCTGACTCAAATTCCCTTTCTTCTCCCAGCAAACAATCTTCTCTGGTCGTCACCAGTAATACCAACTGGCTTTTGCTTAGGTCTCTCCTGAGAAAGCTTAGCATGACAGAGTAGAAGCAAACAAAATACAAAGCAAGGACCACTAAACTTTGTAATCTCTCCCTCCAAGCTAATCCTACTCAAACACTCTCTTACTTTGCCTCCCACAGCACCAACCCACTGAAAATCCTGTAGGTGACTCTTAGACCCACCTCTAAACACACACCACCACCTCTTCCCAGGTAGCTCCCGTCTAGTACCCCTCTGGCCTCTTCCCCTGGCACAGGATACCCCGTCTCCTTCTTCACCAAACACGTGTTACCAGGATACATCGTTTGTATAATAACCATGTGTTACTGGAAGTGTGATCTAAATGGCACACGGGGAATTGTGTTCAGTTTGAAAGGTAAAAATGACCGAAGGGAAACGACATGTGGAAAGCATTATCACCCAAGTTTGCTATTTTACTTAAACTGAAGTAATCTTTACTTAACAATACTCTCTTCAGTCTTTTCAAGAGATTTTTATTATTATTTTTTTCATTCATCTGATTTAATTAGCCCAGTCTTAAATCAGTGCCTGGATAGGAAAGATTGGATCAAAGGGACTGAAATGTATTAAAACACAAGTGTATTTTCCCCTTGGCTTCAGCTTTATAAAATGAAAAAGGCTGGGGTTGTAATTTTAAGAATAAATATTGTACTGTAAAAGTTTATTGTAAGCTTTACAATACAAAAGCTTTAATGTAAGATAAACCCCACACTGATGAGTATCTTCTCTTTCTGTGGACTGTTGCATCATTATATCTGTTTAAAGCATAATTAGTTGGGATAACATGTCTTGACTTGAATGTTTTATTCTACAATTAGAATCAAGTAACGGTGTTTGAGAGATAGTTTTATATAATTGGAATGAGGTTCTCTCTTCAATTTGGTGTAAAGATAAGAGTCATCACAGCTTTTGAGACAATAGCAAACAATAGGTTATCCTCCTGTGTTGTTGCTGGAGGCTTATGATTGTCATTCTCTTTCCGCAGCGGAGTGCAGGAATCAGAATTTCCATCCAGGCTGAAAAAAATATGACAGTCAGTCCCCCAGGTTGTCATTGCAGAGGCTATAATGAACTTTGATGTATTTTATTATATAAATGGAACTTCATCCATCTACTGTGGAAAGACCCTTTTCAGAATAAGTCGTCTTAGCCAACCTTTCAGGGAATTTTACAAAGGAGCTAATTTAGGTGAAAAAAATTCCTTTCAATTGTGGAAACTCCAAGATTGGACAGAGGATGATGAAAATTACTCCACACATAAATTAATTTAATAATAAGAGATTTGTGTCAAATGCCCCATGCTACATTCCTATGCAAAATACAGATTTTGCTAATCAAAGAATGGATTTTTAAAATTAAATTGTAATTCAGCTGTTTATATGTATACATGTAATACATACAAAGCATATTTGCGTGCATGCACACACAAAAAAATATGTACATGTAATCTATTAAGTTCTTCAATGTAGTTTAGAAGAGTGATTTTACAGCAGATGAATTTGCTCTTTTGCTCTGTAGCTATGGCAATCCGTGGAGATTCAGAAATTCTTCTGTATTATTTAAAGACTCAGTCTATAGCAGGAAAGCTGGCCCCTTCTCCACTCCAGGACAGATACATTAGTGCTGCTCATATGTAAATATGGAAATATAATTTCTGACATAAAAATCTGCAAAATTAACTATTGCTGAAAGCGCCTATAAAATGCCAGTTCATTAATTATGGTTTTTTTAAGGTTTTTCCCTTCGTGCTGAGCTCTGTAGCACAGGTACCAGCAGTGGCTGTGGTGTCTGAAATTACTTGCTCATTTTGTAGGAACGTGTAAATAATACATTGATTTAAAGCCTTTCTAATGTACTGGGCCTTGTTCCACTGTGTGTGTTACTCTGGATGAAACAGGTCTTGCTTTTGAAGGGCAAATTTCTTCTGGGCCTTGTTCAAGCTAATTGTTGGGTTACAGTCAGCTCCACAGGGGGAAGGGATGGACCTACTGCCATCTCCTGCCTCACAGCTGTGAGAGACGACCAGCCTTAGAAGAGGGAGCCATGGCAACAGCAAGGCTTTTCATGTATATGCAAATTCTTGCAACTCTTTGAAGTAGCAAAAGTTAAGTAAAAGATATAGAGAGTAAAGCAGTCTCCTTTGTTAAGATCCTCCTATGTAAACATTTCAAACTGATTAGTTTAGCTGCGTTGTAAGGGGTGGCTGGAACACTGTGCTGTCCAAAGTGGGACAGTGAATGTTTCCTCTCCCTGTGCTTATTCTCAGCTGGTGTGACTGCCTGAAGTCACCGGCCTTCAACTATATGACAATCCTGTAGAATTTGATTGCTTTACTGTTTTTCTCCGGGTTCAGAAATATTTATTTCTGAAATGGAATCACAGAATGGTTTGAGTTGGAAGGGACCTTAAAGTTCATCCAGTTCCAGCCCCCTGCCCTGGGCAGGGACACCTCCC
>BJBW01003938.1:44208-55251 GCA_004320125.1 Scolopax mira
GATGGGGCAGCCACAGCTTCTCTGGGCAACCTGTTCCTGTGTCTCACCATCCTCACCACCCACAGTAAAGGATTTCTTCCTGAGATCTAATCTAAGTCTCCCCTCTTTAAGTTTAAAACCATTTCCCCTTGTCATATTGCTCCACTCCCTGATCAAGAGTCCCTCCCCATCTCTCCTGTCGCCCCCTTTAGGGACTGGAAGACCTCTCCCTGGAGCCTTCTCTTCTCCAGGCTGAATAACCCCAACTCTCTCAGCCTGTCCTCATAGGAGAGGTGCTCCAGCCTCTGATCATCTTGTCGTATTACTTTTACTGAATTTAACTTTGCAGAAAAGTTTATAAAATTTCTTCATGTAGTTCTAATAATGTTCTATAGCTTCCTGATCAAGAAATATATTGTGTTTCTTAATTTTTAGCTTGCCTCCTTCTATCTTCTTACAACAGTTATCTAATTAAATATGTATAATAAACTTCAGGAGAGAAGCTGCAGATTGTCTGGCGTGCCCATTTTCCCTTAAAATATTTTGGCTGTTTTAAAAATTGCATCTTTCTATGTAGTTTTGGTTTGAATCTAAATACATGCTAAATGAGTAGCTGCTGGTCTTCATTTTCATAATGACAAGCAATAAGAGACTCAACGGGAGCTTTATAGGTATACCCAGATATAGAGTCTATTTTTTCTGCCCTTTCTATTATGTGACTATATGAATTCAATGAAGAAAGCATCAGACTAGTTGGATTTTGATGATTATTTAAAAAGAAAATACTTACTTCATGTCACTTTATGGCTTGGTTCTTTAGAAAGACTGATGAGCCAGGTTCAAATATGAATTACATTGAATTATTGATTTAATCCTGCAAGAGAACCCAGAAGAAAATCTGGCCAATGCTCAGCACTCAGCATAAAAATACAGTTGCTAATGACAGTTTCTTTCAGCACATACTGCTTTCTGCTTACAGGAACGTGGTTATATGGGCATTAGTCATCATTTCCCAATATTAATTTCCAAGCTAATGACATTACAGAATTGATTTGGACTGTTGTTTTCCTCCTGACAGCTTTTTGGCTGACCATCTGAGGCATTTAAATCAAATGTAAGGTGCATCCTTTGTTCTTCATTGTAAACATGTAGGATATGAAATTTATAACCCCAATTTTTCTTTCCTTTTGCTTGTCTGGTTATATAAAAGCTATTTAATATGTTTATTGGATGTTTGTTATATGTAAGCATTAGTTACTAAAGTAAAATACAGACAGTTTAAAGGACCCTAAAATTGATACTTTCAGGCATGATGGTTGCACGGGCCTTGTTATATTTTCTGACAACCTGCACAGTAACAATAAATTTTCTTAATAAATGTTATCCAACTTCAAAGCTGTGAAACTGGTATGTTGGTAAATGGTGACAATTAAAACATCTTCATTATCCGGTCATGACGAGACAGAATAAATAGGAAATTTTTTCTCAGCACTTCCAGTTCTAAGCAGCTCATTGTCAGACCTCTCTTTCAGACCAGAGTTTGTGCTGAGTACGGATTAATGTAAATCCACTCTTATCTGCCAAGAAATATTTGATTTCACAAGATGACTGTTCCAGTGACAATTTACAGAGCCTTGAGATAATGTGTTGTCTTGCAATTCTTGTATTTCCCGTGCACTGCACAAGCACCATCTCCACTGAATACTCAAGAAAACTCCCAACTAAGAGTAAAACTTCCAACTAAGAGTAAAGCGTGCTTGGCCACAATGATTACTCCAAATTGGAGCAAACATCTGAGGATCCCAGTGTTCCCAGTGATCTGGTGAAGATTTTGGGGTGCAGGTAGTTTCAGCTGCATAGAGCCCCAGTACCCTTGCAGATGGAATAGATTTGTACCCAGGTTTTGTCGAAAAGGGGGATGGCAGAGAGGAGGAAGAAAGTGGAACTGACCAAGCAGTGAAGTTAACAGCTGGGAAAAGGTATGATTTGACCCGTTTCCTCCAGGACAGCTTACTGAGAGCAAGTAAGGAACTCAAGGAAGTTAGAAAATGCCTTTAGATGGCAGGGATTAAGAACAAATTTGGGGAGGGATTCAATCTAGTGACAGTCAGCCCAAAGACAAGCAGCTGGAGAGAACTTGGCAGGGCTGGGTGAAAGGGACAGCAAGGTGACAGAGAGGGTTTAGTGTCTGGAGAAAAGAAGACTGGATAAGAACACAGAGAAGTGGGAGAGAGAAGGAAATTTGTCACTTCTAGGGCATTATAGTCTGCTCCTGCTTTTGTCCCCATGAGGTCACCCAGCAGAGATTGTGTCCAGAGCCAGTGTAAAACCCATGGCAGAAATGCTATTTTCCATTTGGCCTCTGTTTTAAACTAGAAAATTGGAAAGAAAAATTGTGTCAAAATTAAGTACCTCAAGTTGCAAAGCCAAGCCTTCAAACATTTTGAAATTAAGATTGTTTGTCCAGTCCTTATGTGAATGTATCAGATGGAAGTCTTTAATTATTTAATTGTGCCTTCATAACATTTTCCCCACAGAACCTGCTACTTATTTGTGAAATGGATATATCTCCTTTGGGCATTAAGTGGGCATTTTGTAATAATGAAGGCTTTGTCTTTGAGGCAACGAGCCTTAGTTGTCTCATTCTTCAGGGTTTAATTTTGCTCTGCTTTTGTTCAGCATCAGCAAAATACCAATATTACTGACCTGTCACATCTTGAGTGTTTTGAAAATAAATGTATTAGTGGGTGTTTGATAGCCATGGCAGTAAGATCTTAGAAAAATTACCAATTCTGTTTTAATAACACTTTTAATTAATGTGTGGTAAATAAAACATAGGCTCATGCCTTGAACAAAGAGAATAAAACTAGAAATACCAAATAGCTACTCATTAAGGAGTTTCCAATCTGTGAACTGAAGGAGGAAGGGACCCAGTGGAAAAATAATAAGTCTGTGATTTTGCGATTTAAAGAACTGCATTATACAAAGGCAACTTTAATTCTCTTTTACTACTCTTTGGCTTCTTGACATAATTTAGGGGCTAATTTGTGGATTAGCTATGTAAATCTTGCCCTAGGAATTATCAGATGTTTGGTTTTAATTTTACTGATTTGAGACATCCTTTACTGGTACTGATACTATTTGAAAAGTAGCAAATTGCTGCATTAGTGTTTTCCAGAGAAAAGATACTACCTCAAATCTCTTGTTCCGAATGACTCAGAATTGAGGTATATATGTATTTTGTTTGTTTGTTTGTTTGTTTAAGAGGAGAAAAAGAAGAATAATACTATCTAGAACCTTCTTAAATCTTGTGGGAGGCTTCTAGAAAAACAGTGCTGTACTCCTAGTAGGGGAAGGGAGCCTTATTTCCAGGGTACAGCTGATCTCTCTGTCTAGGTGCAAATCTGCAGTGAAATCTGTCAGATTTCTGTGACTTTAGGTCATTAGCTTGTGTAACTTTTAATAAAGTAGAAAAGGTATAGTGTCCCTATACTAGCAGCTGTGTTTCTGTTACTTTGAGGTTTGTTGTGTGACAATGTGATTGTATTTTCTTAATTTGGCATAGGTTTATGAAACAGAGTTTTGTTTGCCTACCTCTGGTTGCTTGCCTGAGAGCTCTTTCTCTGAATCCATATATTGAGAGGCTGAGAAAAAGGGAAAGTCAAAAGGATGGGTTAGTTTTAGTCTTCTGGAGAGGAATCAGTTATGAAAATGTTTCCAAAAGACAAGATTAATTCACAGCCTGAGCTCCCTAAAGGCATGCTGTGCCTTCCACTTGTAATGATGAGAAGATATTCATTGCAAGATGGATAAAAGGATGTTCTCCAAAGACTGCATTTTATCTGCCAGTAGTAGGATACGGACCGAAGCGTTCATGAAATTAATTATAAAACTGTTTCTCAGAAATGTGTAAACATGACAGTAGCAGTGATCTCTTTTCCACCTCTTGGGTCCTGTGTTTTAACTGTGATTGAATTGAGCTGTCAGATTACATATAGAGTGACAACTCTTTCCAAGCTGCGGATGGATGAATAATGCAAAGAAAATGTTTGCAATCATCTTTTACTATAATTTTTTTTTTTCTTATTCTTTTAAAATCCCTTTTGAGTTAGAGGTATATTTTTGTGGCAAGAGGTATCAGGTATTTGTGAATGTACAGTTGTAAACTTGCAGCAAATTCACTTTATAGGAGTGAATCATTACATAATTGAGAAACTGAAAAATTCATCCAATATTCTGTCAGCTGCATGCCATTAGTCATTCTCTTCAGCTGTGGGTTACGCTCTTGCATTAGAAAGAGGAATAACATTGAAGTGTTGGTGGCCAAATTCTGGGAAAATACTTAGTGATGAAACTGCAGTGCTGGAGTTTTTGTGAATCAATTTATGAGTCAACTTTGTGAACTTCTGAGCTTAAATTTATACAGTTATCCTCCAAAACTCATATTTATGCAGAAAATTAGAAGCTTCAAGTTCATGAAAGTTATGAATACGTAGTGTGTCTTGAAAACCAGGCCATTTAAGGCAGCTGTTTAAAATGTGCTGACGAGTACCTCAGAGCAGGGAACTGTTGAGGAGGTTGACTGTGGTGAGCACTGTCATTCTGCTGATCTTAGTGGAGCTGTCACGTTGTTTTTATGCTACTGTGTTTTTTTTGGAGTCTTGTCTATTATTTCCTTCTTTATGCTTCAATTCATATCATATTCCTGAATGTTAACCTGGCTCAGATCAACACATCAGAATTATCATTTCTAATCAAAGTTGTCCGAAATTGCTGACTTCTGTTGCCCTTCCCAGACTTGTTTCTCCATTTAATTTTGGCTTATTGGAGGGGAGGGAGAAATGTCAAAAACAGTAGTTACAAAAAAATACCTGTGAAACCTTTTTAAGTGTAGAACACTCTACTTGTCCTTATCTGATGAGTTTAAAAATTTGGTGAACATACCCAGTAGTGAAAAATAGTAATGTAACTCCCAGTGATTAATAAAACTTCCTGGTTTTGAAATAAACAAAAAGACACAGTTCAGTGCTAAAATAGATACATGTTGCATTTTCAAATCCACATATTTTAAATCCTGTTAATACCAATGCCAAAAATTAATCTCCAAATATTTCTAGAGTCTGTCAAAGGAAGTTTTTTCACTGTTAAGCATAATAAAGTTTCTGTGACATTTAAGAAAAAATGGAGAAAGTATTTTTTAAATTTTATTTTTGAATTCATACTGTTATACCTTTTTATCACTGAATAAATTGTGGTTTGATTGGGAAAAGTTTGTGAG
Organism: Scolopax mira; assembly: GCA_004320125.1. NCBI lineage: Eukaryota > Metazoa > Chordata > Aves > Charadriiformes > Scolopacidae > Scolopax > Scolopax mira. The sequence goes on from BJBW01003938.1 coordinate 49,466, forward strand.
AATGTCTGGTCGATCTTGGGATCAACGATATCTTTTTAAGGCGAGTTGCTGCTTTTACCAAGTGTTCTTAGAAATACACTGTGAATTTTTGAGTGACCTCACCCTCCAAATTTGCACTGTCTTTTCGTTTCCTTATAGCTCTGTCAGCACTTTTCCCCTGCTTTCCCCATTCTGCTTAAAATGGGCTATTGGTCTGACATATTGATCCCACTTGGTCCCATGACTAATATTGATTTTATTCTCAATAGGACCATAGCCTCTCATCAAACTTACTTTTTCCTTCATATCAAGATGACGTTTGATTGGCTTATTTGACACTAGAAAGCAACTGTGCTTGGTTATGATCAATACACTTGTATTCTCTGTTCCTTATCGTTCTCAGTAAGGCTACATTAGCAAATGAACCACGAAAATGCTTCAACTACCTGTCAAGCAGTAGGGAAATCTTACTCCTATTGTTAGACAATGTGTAGTACTCTGCTGGGTTTTTTATTAGAAATACTGGACTACTGTTCCTGTGGTACAAGTCTACTACTACTTATCCAGGTCCCTACAAGAGGGACCTGGATAAGCTTGAGAGGAAATGTAGCAACAGGACAAGGGGCAACAGTTTTAAATTGGAAGAGGGGAGATTTAGATTGGATACCAGAAAGAAATTCTTTACAGTGAGGGTGGTGAGGCACTGGAACAGGTTGCCCAGGGAAGTTGTGGCTGCCCAATCCCTGGAGGGGTTCAAGGCCAGGCTGGATGGGGCTTGGAGCAACCTGGTCTGGTGAGAGCTGTCCCTGCTCAGGGCAGGGGGCTTGGAACTGGATGATCTTTTAGGTCTTTTCCAACCCAAACAATTCTGTGATTCTATGATAATATTAGTTAAACGCATTATGTGAATCTTCTTATTCAGAATTAAGGTGGCCTTAATTCTGTTTCTTAAGAATTTTCCCTTTCATTCTGAATAAGGAGAACCATATGAAATGTTAATACAGTTTAACTAATCTCCTTCAAAGTCCCATTTAATTAATTTGCATTAATTCTTCAGTATTCCTATTTAGATCGGTCTTTTTCAGTGATACATTATCACTAATAGTTCAGATACAGCCTCTTTCATCCTGGTGGATATTCAGTGGCATCAGAAGTAGTCAAAATTCAAAGAAGGTATCCTCTGCAAGAAGAATTTTCCATTAGTCTTTGATACATAATACAAAATAAGCACTCACAGTGTTTGGTCAGAGATTAAAAGGCTTTTTTTGTTACTTTTGTTACTTTTTACGCCATCGTGGTGCTGCAAGACATCCTCAGTGTCCCTCTCTGTGTATAGTGAAGGAACTGACCTAATGCATATATATAGATATTTATGTTTTATTATTTAATCGGGAGCTTCACTGAATGCTGTAACTGTTCTGTATATGGTGCAAAGCCTTACTTTTACCTGGTGCATTAAGGAATCCTGATTTCTTTCTGGTTTGGTTGAAGAGAAGGAGCAGAAGCACTCGGGTGCTGTGGTTGGAATTAGATTTCTGCACGAATGTGGGAGTTCTTGAAGCCACTATCTTCCCACTCATCAAAATCTCCTTCCCATAAAGTGAATACATGAAGCAAACTGCACACAGTCTTCAACAAGACATTATTGCATGTAAAATGTGGTGTTTCCTCTCCTTAAGAAATAGAAAATCTTTAAAAGATCATGATTTTTGCTTCAGTATGTTGAAATGCTATTATCTTTGATTTGAAAAACACTTGATATGGTGAATTTCTAAGCTCCATCTGTTTTCCCTTTGTATAGTGCTTGTTCCTGCCATCATCAGTCATTTCTCATTGTAAATGTTTGCTTAAACAAAAGCCAAAGCCACATTTTAAAATTTAGGATTATTATATTTTTAAAGGTAGTAATATCTTCCAGTATTTTCTTAGTGAAAGGGGAGTATTCGGTGGCCTTTTCTGCGTGCCACTGTTTTGTGTGTACACTCAGGGTAAATGTGTAAAGATGAAGGTATATGTGCTTGTGTTAGCAAGTTTCTATTTAAAAAAAAAAAAATCCATCCATGTTTGACGTTCATGAGGCTTTTTGAATAAGTGGCAGAGGTATCATGTTTATCATTTTTCATTTAGTAAGGAACAGGCTGTATGATACTACTTGAAAGACTACATTGAAACCAAAACCACAGTAAATTTTCACACACAAATCTCCAAATCAAACAGTTTACAATCCTACAGTGTTTTCATATCATTAAACTATTAGACCAACTTTCTTTCATTTTTGCATAATGAGCAGATGTGAGAAACTGGTGTATTTTTCTTCATTGAAATGAGTGCCATTTCTACTTAAGCTTCTTAGAAGAAAATGACTTCACGAATATTAACCATCAACTAATTAAGACATACTTAATTAAATGCAGATGCTACTTAGCAAAAGCAATTGAGAGAAAGGCATGTGATTAGGGAATTAGCAACTGATTTAACACTCAGAACTACCAGCAAGGAAGCTAAGCAATAGAAATGAATGCAGAAACTTCACTTGCTAAGAATAATATGTGGGAAAAATGCACCATCTTTTCACATGGTGTCTATTGAAAAACTTTGGAGCCAATGAAGTAGAATATATTGAGAATATAAATTTTAGGTTAATGTTGTTTTATGTTCAATAATTAAGGAGGTTACAAATTATTCAAAACGTTGAAAATTTATCAACCTACCTCCCGCAGAGAGATTTTTTGACAGCTGGTCATTCAGGAACTAGAACAGAAAATAATCACATCCAAGGTAGCAACGTAGTGTTACTACTGTTTTCAAGGACACTGCCATTTTACTAACATTAAAGCTTACGCTGACAGCCTTTATCTTTGAGCAGATAGGAATAAACACTGTGAAGATGTTATGAAGGCTCCTGGGATTAATAAAACATTGAAAGTTTCCTAATGTCTATCAAAGTATTTGTTATATACAAGTACTGAAATGATTCAAGAGCAAAAATTGGTCAAAAATTGTCAGATACTGCTGCATGTGATGCTTTTTTCCCCTCCCAATACTCTTAAGATTGTTGGGCAAAACAAGATGATAAATGATGAATTGCATGTCATTAATGTTGTTTCCTCTTTCTGTGGCTTATTTGATTAGGTTTTCAGAGATTAACTTCTAAATTCTCCCTACTGAAAAATCCAGGTCAGCCTTTTGCAGTTGTGTATGCGTTTTAATTAGAGACACGTGCTACGAGGAGGACAGCTTTCCTGGGAGAGTTCCTCTTCCATAAGAAAAAAAACCCAACAAAACCACGCAACTAAACAGCAAAACAAAAAGAATTGCCAAGAAAGATAATAATCAGTCATGGTATGAGATTGAATGTCCAATCAGCAGTTCTGATAAAGTTGACATAAGGTAAGGAGGTTGGAGGAAGACAGGTTGCAAGTGCCTGATGATGCAAAAGGGCAGAAGTTGAATGAAAAATATTATTGGCCTCCACAACATGGTTTGCTACCTCTTCTGATGATTGAAAAAAAAAAGAAAAATCCACATTACTGCTGCAGTGGTTTGGAAGGAAAAGTTAATTTGCTGTGACAGCTTGTGCTTGGCAGTCAGGGTTTCGCCTTTAGTGGGGAACTTTGGGGCCTGATACTTGCTTGGTGATTTGTAAGAAATGCTGTAGTACTAGAAATTAAAATGATAATGTTATTTTATCCTGGTGATTGATTGCTATAGGCTAATTAGCACGTGTGAAGTGTCCTAGTATCTGAAAGATTTATGGATTTGTGATAAGTTTAATCACTTTTCTATCATGGGAAGAACTGCCCATTTTGCATTGGATGAATCAGCCAATGTGTAGACAAGGTTATTACAAATGAAAGTCTAGTGTCCAGTCATATTTGGGTAAGTTTTTATGTTTTCTCTTATTTCAGTGGTTTTCTTATTTCAGTGAGTTTATTTTTTAAATTTTATTTTGAATAGTAAACTCATTAATGCTTTTTCTGTACTCTGACAGTCTAGTTGTGACGTTCTTGTCACTTTGAGGCAATCACATTTTAGACTGATATTTTCTTGCTTATTTTCTGCACTGAGTTATAATTTAATAGACATTTAGGCACTTCAGAATTGTTAGAATATTAAAAAAAAAAAAAGAGAAGCATTTCCACCTTTTCTAGTCAAACTATCTTTGTGTACCTACAGGAATAACACAGAAATTGTAAAATTGTAGCGTGCACAAGCTTTTCTGTGAAGAAGTATATGCTTTATGAATTTTGGGTGTGGAAAGTGGTTAAAGTTACTTCTGTGCAAGAAAGAAGACTAAGCACATACCACAGACATGGTTTTTACTGTGTTTTGAATATAGACAGGCCTCTTTTGCTCTTGATGCACAGAGTTCACACAGGCATTTTGGCTCCTGAGACAGGCTGACAAGGGGGTCAGCGTAAGGACAAGTGTAGGTCCTCGTGTGAGAGGAATGCGTATGGGAAACTGCATGAGAATTCAAGATAAAGAACAGTCTTGTTGGCCATTTCAGCCTTTACAACCCATACAGGAGGCTGTGCAATACTTTCCTGTTGATTATTTTTCTACACGGGGAAGGAAGGAAGCAGTAAATGGCACCCAGAACAGCCCACAGATTTTAACAGCGTGTGAACGAGCTGCATATTTTTTTTTCCTGCAGCCTCCATGCTTAGAGACATTATTGAAGGTAATTGAACAAGAACAAGGCTTTTTTCACACACAAACAGAGCAATTTAAAAGTGAAATACACCAGGTATTTCAGGTGCCCAGTCATCAGATGACACATTCTGTCTCATCACCAAGGAAGCGATGCCTGTAACTGGTAGAGTCACATACATACAACACAATATACACCCCAGTAAGTATAACCAGGACATCCAGATCAGACAGTGCTTTAAGATGTCAGTGTTTTCCATCCTTTTGTGTTTTTACATTGGCATTTTAAATATGCAGGCTTAAAAAATGCTTGAAGGATGCATTGACATTTCCTGTGGTGTGTTGTATTTAAAAGCAGACGATCCTACGTGGCTATCGGGGGCCACAAAAATAAGATAGTGGCATAACTGATCCTTTTTTTTTTCCTTAGAATTGCAGATATACCAGTAAATTGGAACGCATTCAACGTAGCAGTTTTAGCATTTAGGCTTAGTTGCTGTCATTATCTTTGTGAACTTTGTGAACTTTGAAATATAACCATATGATTTGTTTTACTACTCTGTGATTACACAGGCATTTAAAAAAAATTTCAATATTAATGTTGAAAGCCCTCTCTTGATTTGATCCCATTTATGATGATTTTATTGTCAATTTTTTACTTACTTTGTATCAGGTTACAGTTCAGCCTTTCAGGGACTATAGCTGCTTTCCAGGTACAGGACTGAGACAACGTTCATTACTTTATTCCATAGGACCCCAGCAGCATTTTTCTTTTATGTTGATTTTTTTTTAGTCATTCTCTATGCCTCATTGAATCTTGCAGTGATTTTACTGTTCAATTTAAGGCTTTAAAAAAATTTTGCCCTCTGTGAAGCGCTTGCCTTTCCATTTACTACAGGTCAGAATTTGACAGCAGTTTTTCACTGTGCACTGAAGCATTCATCGTGTTAAAAGATGCACAATAAGCAAGAAGGTTTCCTTGCCATGTTTCTCTAGTGATACCAGCTCTGGGAATGCTTCCCATTGGAAAGATCTTAAAGCATTTTACAAGAAACTTAAGGATCAGGCACATTTTACAGATGAGTGAGCAAAACCATAAAGGAGTGACATAATTCAACTACATTAAACACAGAACATAGGTCTTCTGCAGTCTA
>BJBW01003939.1:1292-46157 GCA_004320125.1 Scolopax mira
AACTATATTTTAAATAGTAACATTTTGGCTTTAAATACTTGTACAACATGTTAACTGGTAGATTATGAATAAAAAAACCAAAGCTATTTATACCCTAACAGATGTCAAACAAAAAGATAATAAATCTCAATGTCTTGTCAACAAGATTTAAAACTTTATGGCTATACATTCTTTCTCCAAAAAGATACAGGGACTTACTGTTTGCAGGAAACTTCTTTGTACAATTTCTAAATTCAAAAAATTTTATTTCATATTCAGGACTCTTTCTTTCTCTACTCTTTCTTAGACTTACAGAGCTATCAGTCACTCATTAAAAGTCCTCAATGAACTAAATCGACCACACTGAAAGAAAGCCATCAATCATATTGACTAGTACTAAGAAAGGCCAACACCATGTTAATTGCGTACAAAATTAACAGGAATTTGCAAATGATTTTCTCAAGCTGAATGCCTCCTATGCTATACATGTATTGAATTACTAAGTATTCTTATCACAGAAGTATCTCAGGAAATCACTTAATATTATCAAAACATAGGAAAAACTGTAGGAGATGAACAAATTTTTCTTTTTAAACCTTGGTTGCATCAAATAATAGCTATCATGCTCCTCTGAGGTTTTAGGACAGGGCTACTCACAGTGAGTGTAAACCTTCTAACAACCCCATCAGCTGCTGCAGCTCTCAGACATTATGCTCACAGAAAGCCCTGGCCAATTGAGTGTCAGTGTTCAAAACGCAGGAAATAGCAGTGTAAGGATGACATGTTCAAATTCACGGAACAAAAACCCCACCACAATTGCTATATTTCTAAATTCCAGAAATGTCCATTTTGGTGATCACACGATTCCTTTTGTAGAAGGATAATTCCTTATGAACAGTATTAAAATTACACGCACAGCTGTATCCAGTTTAGTCCAACATGCCTTTGTTCTTAGCTTCAACCCTCTACTTTTATTTTGCTTTATAACTTGGGGGGATATTCTCATATTGATGAGTTCAATGTTTCTTATATAACTCACTGTGCAGGAGAAGATAATTATCCTCTCAGTACGGCCTGACACCTTTCTTCCCCTTTCCTCGTTTTTTTTCTTTTTCTCTTTTAAAAGAAAGAGTGGGTAGATGAAAGCATCCTTTTTGAATTTTATATTGTATGTGAAATAATCATATTTCTTTCCCATTTGATCTATATAATCTTTATCTAGCATCAGTCACATAAGCTCAAAAAACAACACAGGCAGATCACATGAAAGCATTCTAGAGGGGCAGATGTGGAGATTACAACTATGAGAAGGATACATTTTCACCAGCCTTCCAGACAGATCATAATATCTTTTAAGACAAATTTTTAATCCTGCACGTTACAGACTGATGAACTACAACACTCTCAAAATGTAATATTATGCATGACATCTACACATGTTGGGGGAGTTGAAATCCACAAACATACAAAAACAAGTGGGGAATTTGGTTTGGGCTTTTGTTTGTTTTAAAAGGAGCCTGTCAGCACTTCATGGTCCATTAAGAGAGTCGTCTTGCATTCTCCTTCAAATACTATTCCTTCTGGGAGATTTTTCTCAAGAATATGAAGGGCCAGATTGCAGGCCACGCTCTATCCGCGTTGCATGACTGTGTTGGCATAGAAAGACACCAGAGGGATGGAAGGCAGGACATCTGAACTGACCTAAAAGGCTACTGAAAGGGACAGTCCTCTTACTCCTTCCCCGTCTCCTGATTCAACCTCTTTTCTCTTTTGCTCCCAGACACATGCTCTTGTGCCTCTCTCACACTGACTGTGGTACTGACTTAACAGCAAGCTGATATGACTCACCATAGTAGCAGAAAGCCTAGTGTCACACCCCCCCTCCCTCCCTTTTATCACTTTTCTGCCCCTTTTTGAGCTGCTTTGGTTGACCAAGGGGGCAACTAAACAGAATAAGGAGCAAAAGGGGGGACAACATGGGACCATCCTATTCAGTGACAGTGAAGCCCGGTGATGAGCTACACCCTTGTTGTCCAGTTACATCCCTATTCACCTAATTTGCTGAGAAGACCAGCAAATGGAATATTCTGGCAACAGGAGCCTGCATGTATTGCTCAGCTCTCAATCAATAGCACATGGCTGGGTGCAGTCAGAGCATTACTATGCTCTGAGTTTCTTTTTAAACTAACTCTCAGGAAAAAATCCAGTTTAGAATAGTATTCAAAAATTTGAAATTTAGTCTATAAATAGGCCTCAACACCTAGAGATCAGGGGATGATAAAGCTGCTGCATCTTGTCTGACCACAAAGGCATGGAGTTCTGCATTCACACGTAGTAAAAGACTTTTATACCACTAAAAGATGTATTCATTAACCAGTACAAAGAATTTCACAGAGAGCGGGGGAAGTGGAAAGAAAAGAATCAGAATTCTTAATGATGAAAGGTGAGAGAAGCAGGATAAGTGTTCAGAAAAATTACAACAGTCTTTGAAAGATGAAACTGGAGAAGTGGTCTGTTCAAAAATCCAACTAGGTAAAAACCCAAATACATCCAGAAGATCTCAGATCTAAGCATCATGCTTTTTATAAATTGAGTAAGAAGTGAGCCTCCTGAGAGGCAACTCTGCTAATCTCCTAGGCAATTTGAACATTTTTCCCCTACAAAGCTACACTTGAAAAGATTATTCTAGTACTGGCTCTCCTGGGGAGCAGAGTGGGAATAGCTGGATGCACTGATAATAACATAGTATTGATTTGTTGGTCTAAACAAACTATCTGGTAGTACCTTTTGTGCAGCAGTTTCATAAGTGGGAAATCTGCCTGATCTCTATGTTCGAACCTTAGTTTGAAGCCACAGCAGCACTGACCAAAACAGCACCTCTCCTCCCAGCATCACCTACCCTCGGACAACTCTGCTGACACCATGAAGAGAACCATACTTGAGAACAGACTCGAACTAAAGCAATCTGCTTAAGGAGTTTTGTACATATATTTTTTAATTTCTTCAGATGAATTTTCTTACTAAATTAATCCAACACAACATGTCTGTAATACGGTCGAACTAAACCAGACTTTTCTGACGTGAATAAAGAGCTGTTGGTTCAGCCACCCCCCTCCCCCCAACGCCTACCTCCAGCCCTTTGTTAAAGAAAAATGCAACGATTGGGTTTCCTTATTGCATTACTAACTGTGTGTGCCCTACTAAGCCCTTAGATAAGTTAACTGAACCTTAATTAAGGATTTCATTAAGAATATTCTTTAACTTGCTGCATGCGTATTTTAGCCATAGCACTGACTACGTCAGACTGACACATTTTCAGCAACATTGGAGTCTCCTTGAAAATACTGACACCTTCAGTGAAGTCCTGGAAATTAAATAAATACAGTACACTGCACAGAGACATTTCTCTGCTGTAACACGTAAATGCCTAAAGTAGAGCGAGCACAGATTCAAAATAACAAATACTACTGTTTTGAGATAAATAAAAGATAAAAAGATGATAAGAAAACAGGATAAAGTCCAAAAGGTGAAATTGCAAGAGAAAATGAATTGGGCACTAAAATTGTTTTAAAAAGTGCATGATGCTTTTGAATGCCATGCTAAACACAATTCTGAGTTCAGTGCAAACACACATATTTACCACAACCTGAATAATAAGGCATGCTTATATTAAGATGCATGCTTAGTTTCACTATCTAGACATTTCCTTGGTAACTGAGTCACAGAAATCAAAACTTATGACATTCTAAGCACTGAGAGTCTGAGGAGGTAAAGACTGATCAATCTGTAAAAATACAGTAAGATATTCCTCATAAGTAACTTTTTACCGAAAAAAAAAAATCATTTGTTTAAAATGTTTTCTCCTTGAGACTACTCATCTGCTTTCTATCAGATATTTCAATGGTTTATTCCTCAAAAAAAAAGGATTAAAACTTGCCAGGAGGAAAACATGAGCTTGTTGAAGGAAATCATACAACTTTTTGTGAAAATCCTTTATTTTTCAGAATATTTGATTTCTTGATCAAACATCCTAGTAAAGGCACAGGCAATACGGAAACCAGAGTTAAAAGGAGAATGTTGGCTCAGAAGAGTCTCATGCTCTTGAACAAGCTTGACTTTATCTTTGTGCAAGACACTTGACTTTATTTTTAATCATGGCCAGTTTAGCTATAAATTGGGTCAGCTCAATAGAAAGAAATTGTGGTATCCAAGAGGAACTAGCAATGCACATGTGGTTTACGTACACTTTGTTAAGCTAAAACATCGATGCAAGACTCAAAATCCTTCCTATTAAATTATCCTTCTTATTATTTCTATTTATAAAATTAAGAGAAATCCTGTGATAAATATTAAGGCACTAAGCATTTGAACTTCTTGATGCGTGCAGTTTTGCTACAGCCACTGGGAGTGGAGCAATGCATTTTGCTGGATCAGACTTATTGTGACTGTACATCTGTCACTAAGTGTGCTAGTGATAATATGAGGTAATTTATCTCACCCACCCTGAAGGGGAATCTCCTGCTCCAGACATTGTGTTATGGCACTTCAGTGGCAAAAATTGAGGTATCCCAGAGGATCCTGAGGACCCCTACAGCAGGCAAGGGAGCTTGACCTTGGTGGGGTGGGTCACAAATGCAGGACTGCTTGAATAAAAGAGGCAACTCTTTCTACCACCCTCTTCCATTCAGCGAATTCAGTAGGAATTCAGCGAAATACGCACTGGATTACTTACTGAAGTTTTCCTCCTTTAGGATAACCCCCTCAAGTTTGCTTTTGCACCAGCAAGAAATTTGAGCCTGATGAAGGACAGAGCTGGCTACAGTCAAATGGAATCCACATGCTTGTGCAACTTGAAAAGGCAGAATAACAGAACGAAGTTACTACATGTCATGACTGTAGAGTTTCCAGCCCAACTTCCTCCCATTTTCCTTACTGTCTGTCTCATTCTCATTCACATCACAACTCTCTAAAAAATAAATAAAACCAGCTGGACTTCTTTCTGTAGCATTATATCCAGGAAAGTATAGCTAAGCTCAGTGTTCAAGTTACACAAATTTAGATCAGCTCAGGATGAGGTCCATAAAACTTCTGAAGTAACTCACCAGTATCATAAAAGCTCAAAACCACTGGCCAAGCCAAAAGGTCTAAAAACACTGGGAAGCTGGCAAAATTATAAGCAATTGAAAACAGACATGGTAACAGAAAGTGTTAAGAAACTTTAGCTACAGACATTGCTGCCAACTCGAGCTATAAATCAGAGAAGTAAAATGGGAGGAGAACCTTCAACGGACTTCAACAGAGCTTTTTAGAATAAGAGCATGTCTCTTTATATACTTTTGTACAGTGCTAGAAAAATATGGTAATTAGAATGGAAATACTACATTTTGCTTTACACTAAAAACAGATTTCAAAAGGATCTCCAGAATTTACAGAAAAATAAGAGCCCACACAACTAAAGATATCCTTTCAGTTTTTCAGTGTCATCCAAGGTTTTGTTAAATTACCAAAATTTGAAACAAACTAAATGTCCTGAGCAGCTTTCTCCTGAAAAGCATACTTCTTCAACAGTAGGAAAACAATTTATACAGAACAATGGAATACTTTTTGAGTACCACTGGGTTAAGGGGTTGGTGAATGAGTGAGGTCCCTCCTAATTTTGGTCTTTGTGGCTAACTTTCATCAGATCTGTTCCAGAAGTCCATTCTTTCCACCTTAAACCCCCAGGTAAAATAATATCAATTACCTCTTTTCACAGTGCTTTGTATCTGGGATATATTCACTCATCATGGAAATGCTGCCACTCCTCACCTTGCAGATGAGAAAGAGACATAATTTACCCATAACAACTCAATAGATGGACCAAAATAATCCAAGCAAGGGAACCACAAACCCCCTCTCCTCATTGCTGAGTTCTGCCACTCCTCACACCTAGGACATCCCAGCCCTGGGCTCCACGTCTTCTCACCCTCCTCTCCATTCCCAAAGCATCCTGGCCTTCACAGGATCACCCTCATATCGTTCCTTCTTTTGCTTCTCCAATTTTTATACACTTTTGACAATGCTGTTATAGTTAACCACTTGGACTGACATTTCATCACTGACAAACTCTGTTCCATACACATAGCCTTAGATTTTTCCAATGAGTCAGAGGCAGGCAAAGAAAAACTGCACTGAGGAAGATGAGAAAGCGTGAGGAAAGAGAAAAGGAGGACAGAAATCTTGCAGTTTGCTTTTAAGTACCGGTGATCCACTGATTACAAGTTATGTGCCAACTTTCTTATTCATGCAAATAAGAGGAATTTCTGAAATTCCTGCAATTTAACCTATGGCAGGACTTGTGCTACTAAGGCCATTTTGGAAAATATATAAAGAAAGGGGCTGCAGAAAAACATATGCAGATAACTTTTTATTAACTATTTCATTTATTAACATTAATGACAATATTAATATTTATTCTACCCTAGATAACTTGACAATAAAATGTATGACTAGTTTTAAATAATTCCAGATTATCCTAAGTATTGTTTCTGTAAAAGTTAAACTGTTACTGATCTTGACAGGAGAATTGTGCCAACTAAGCATTTTATTAATTTTTCAAATTCTAACCTTATTTCTTCTCAACTATATCTGTGTGTTTTACTGAATGGCTAAATAAAAAGTAAAGCTACTGATTCCAGCTTATCTGACAGACCTGCTACTTGCAAAGTTTCTTGCATACAGTTTCGAGGATCCAGTATTTCTTGCTCTAAAAACTACTGGAAATACAGAACTGTTGACCAGCTCATGTTTACTGTAGTATGGAGCCAGGACAATAAGACAATGGTTCAATGCTTCTCAGACGTTTGAGTTTCTGTTGGATGCGTTTCAGTACAACTTAAAGAATACATTGACCTACAGACATTAATTTGGGGTTTGCCTAACTAACACCAGCCCAAAAATTTGTTTACATGAAATGTATTGTTATAGGGAACAATTTAGCTTTGATTTAATCACTTGTTGACTCAGTTTTAATTTTTTTAAGCATAAAAAAAATGAAATATAGGCATTATAGGAAAATTTAGATCTGAAAAGCCTAAAATAAAGCTTACTTGCTTTGAAATAAATCAGTTAAACTGTAAATGTCACAGCATGGAGCCTTTTATTCAGAAGACTAGTAAAAATAACTTTTTTTGGTTTTGTTTTTTTGCATAAATACAATAGTAGAGGTATGTTACTACTGCTAGATTTGAATATCTATATATATTCGAATACATGGGTTTATATAGAATAGTTACAGTTAGTAATGAAGTGTGATATAAAATTACAATAACACCACCACAGATGTGGCAGGAAGTACACACTAATTTCATATCCAACCAGAGTTCAAGAGTTTCTTTTTTATAAATATAGAAAATAAGGTGTGAAAAGCTTGCTTAAAATGCTATCCTTAAGCTGTTTTTCTAGACCACATAATATCTGACTTGTGGTAGGTCTAGTTAATACAAGCAAGACATACATCTAACTTGAATATGAAGTATAAAGACTGCTAACTTCAACCTCTGGACTTCTCCTTATATAAATCTACTTTTGCTGGAAAAATCTCAGAGTGATTAGTTAGATAAGAATTGAAAAGGCAAGTACAAATTGATCCACATCTAATCTACTAAAAGAGGTAATCAAAACTTTATAGTTATTCTTGCATAAGTGTTCAAAAGTCAGTGTGGACCAAAACTTACCATGCTTTGATTAACTGCAAAAAGATGTGAAGTCAGGTCTTCAGTAATGAGAAAATATGGAGTAAAAGGGCTTGGAGTGTGGGTTTTTTTTCCGCCCATGATAAAAATTAAACAGTTAGGGTGAGGTGGCAACAATGAAATAACGAACCCTATTGTTTTCTTTAATTTTGAGCTTGGGAATGTCTCTAACAAGCAGGAAAAGGAGGACCACTGGACCAAAAGGTATTTAAACAATTGTCTGGATCAAGGTCAAAGTGCTCAATGTTTGCCAGGACTGAAAGGAATTCAGACACTAAATAACACTATTTTCCTTTCTAAATATACTATCCTGAAATCTATAGCCACAGAGGTGGGAGCACACAAGGCAAGGTAATATTGAACGAGAATGAATATATAATAGCTTGGCTGTTTATCACTCATTACTGATTACAGCAGAAGTTGCTTCTGATGAAGTGGTGACTTACATGGTTTTCAGACAGCCATACTATAGTTTCAGACACTCATGCCTGCCTCATGTCATCCTTAAAAATCCTGAGCCCAACTGCATGTGACAGCCAGCCTCACCTGGTACACAGAGCTGAGCTCACAGGACAAGGATTCAGGATCTCAGCCCCTGGTGCCTCGTGGACAGAGCCTGGCTTGGCCAAACTTGACAGGGAGGGCAGGATAAGGGGATGCCTGGCACTATGGTCCTGTACTGCATCAGCACAAAACCAGTAAGGCATCGTGCCACCGTGAGTAAACCTGACACAACGAGGAGCGTTGCACAGAAGTACCCAAGTGGCTCTGCAAGACACAGCTCGTGGCTAGCTAATTAAGTTTCCTTGTCAGCCTTGAAATAACTCTTACTGAGGGCAATTGGGCTTCTGCCCAGGACTGCATAGCACATGTCATAGTATTCTATTATCCCGAGTAGTGGAACACACAGATAACGTTACTTTCAATGACAGAAAACTCTCCTGAAAAAGGCCAAGAAGTATTTTCTAAACATCAGGAAAGCGTGGTAAGTAATGTGAAGGACTAATAGAAAAAAGTGGTCTGAAAACCATACACCTATCTTTTCTATTTTGTTTTAGTTATTTTTTATTTTTCCTTCTTACACTAGCCAACTGCTTATTTTTCTCCAGGATGCATTATCAAATGTGTTTTTGACTTGGTCAAATATCCTCCTTCTGCGCTAGGTTGACTAGGCTAATAGAATTCCCATTATATTTATTATTTACAGAGCACATGGGAAGGGCTTAGCAAAAGTTCATGTTGAACAAAGCTCAAAATATGACTTTATTTTTGGCACTTGCCATGTTTGCAGAAGAAACAATATCTAAGGAAGTGCACTTAATGAAAGGAGTCTGTTTAATCGGAATAAAATAAACAGCTACAAGCAGGTTGCACAGGGAGAAGCAATAAAAGAACAAGTGACTTGCTATGGTATTGTTTTCTTTTCAAGTTTTGCTCACAACAGAAGCTTTTCAACAACTGTACTTAAATGCCTCAGTTTCAACACTGAATTCCATAAGGAAAGAAAGAAAAATCTTTCAGTCTTTTGTACTACAATGCTCAGAAGCCACCCTGGATCTTCTGTAAGCCTTACGACATGCTCCTCAAGTGAAAGGTAAAAGCACAAAACTGATAAAAAACAACACAATTTGTACACCAGATGCAAGTAAAAACAGTAATGGGGCATAAAGACTGTATTTTAACTGGAAGGCTATGTTCACTGAATAAATAAGCTTAGCAACACACTCAAGAGTACATACTGAATTTGGGAATGCACTGCCCTGCTGGAAATCTTTATGTGATCTGATCCTTTTGCCCCAGAGGGACTTACAAAATGAAACCCTGGATTTTCTTCCACTAGTAAACATGATGCCATTTTGATCTTAAGCTGCTATTGGGGCCAGACACAAATAATGCATATACTATCTTTGGAATAACGATGATAAAGAAGAACCATAGAATCATAGAACGGTTTGGGTTGAAGAGACCTTAAAGATCATCGAGTTCCATACCCCCTGTCAAGTTCTAGCCTTCCACTAGAGCAGGTTGCTCGAACCCCCATCCAACCTGGTCTTGAACACCTCCAGGGATGGGGCATCCACAGCTTCTCTGGGCAACCTGTTTCAGTGTCACAGAATCACAGAATCACCTAGGTTGGAAGGGATCTTTTAAGATCACCTAGTCCAACCAATGAAAAAACCAAACCAAACCAAAAAAACCCCACAAAAACCACAACCCACAAACGAACAAAAAAAACCCCAAACCACACAAACCCCACACTGCACCCAAACCACCACAAATACACTACTAATCCATATCCCCAAGCACCATTTCAACTCATCTCTTGAACACCTCGTGGGATGGCGACTCAACCACCTTCCTGGGCAGCCCATTCCAATGCCAGACAACCCTTTCAGTAAAGAAATATTTCCTAATATTTAACCTGAACCTCCCCTGGCACAACTTGAAACCATTGCCCCTTGTCCTATCATCTGTGATCTGGGAGAAGAGACCGACCCCCACCTCTCTCCAGCCTCCTTTCAGGGAGTTGTAGAGAGCAATAAGGTCTCCCCTCAGCCTCCTCTTTTCCAGGCTGAACAACCCCAGCTCCCTCAGCCTCTCCTCATAAGACTTGTGCTCCAGAGCCCTCACCAGCTTCGTTGCCCTTCTCTGGACCCACTCCAGCACTTCAATATCTTTCTTGTGGTAGGAGGCCCAAAATGGGACACGGTACTCGAGGTGGGGTCTCACCAGTGCCGAGTACAGGTCTCACCAGTCTGAGAGTAAAAAATTTCTTCCTAATATCTAATCTAAACCTACTCTCTTTCAAAATAAAAACAAACCCCCAAAAAATCAAACCAAAAATAGAAGAAAGCAGACTTTTTATCTTTCAGCAGCATTTCTTTTTAGAAGAGATTAAAACAATCTGATCATTTACTAAGACATCAGAAACAGAGAATTCCAAAATGCCTTTCGCAAATTGCTTTAATAAGATAACAAGGCTTCAAAAGCAACTCCTTCTATGAAATTGATGAAATCATATTTGTATCCCTAAAAGAAATGTGCACCACACAAAACCCACTTTCTTTATCTGCTAAATTCTCTTTGGAGACATCACACACAGGAGTCAGCAGAAGAAGTTCCAGTGCCCAGCTGAGTTACAGCAATGCACGAGTTTGTTATTTGATTATAGCACTGAGAGAACAATCTCAATAGTATCTGGTTCTGTCATCTCAAAGACACATAGTTCTGCAGCATATTCTGGTTTTCAACTGTAGTTTCAGCTTTTAAGTAAAAAAGATTTCCCTGGCAAGACATTAGATAGGTAGGTAGAAAATGTAGTTAAAACTTTTTCTTTAAAAACCATCCAACAAAGGAATTAGAATAAGAAGTAGGGGCAAGGATGAAGACTGTATTTGTCTTCAAATGAGATGAATAAAAGGAGTCATACAACACTAGAATGAGAAACAGTACAGGCAAAACCTCCCAAGTTTTTTAGTTCATTGTACCTCATAATATGGGAACAAGTGCTTAAGAAGTAGGAAGCTGAGAACAGTTGAAAGAGAAGAACTTATTCACCATGCAAAAAGACTCACTGCCAAAAGGCACAAATGAGACCACAGGAGGAGACTTAGAAGACTCATATCTAAATTTTTCTATTTTTTCTATTGACCAGGGAAGATGATCACATCCATTGCTAATGTGGCGTGATGCTGCAGCTGATTCTTTTCCCCAGGCCTAGCTTGCAATTGCTTATATCTTTCATTATTCAGACAAAAGATTTTCATGCTGGATACAGTGACAGAATGAAACCTTTGTAAGCTACTTTGTAAGCTCAGAGAGTGTCAGTGTGATTCTACATCCTGGAATTTAGGATTTCTGTATTTTGTTTTCAGTTTCTTTCCTTCAAAGCCAAACCTTAACAAAAAATACCCCACCCAAATTGCTCATAACACTTAAATGAATCACTTATTACTGGTGGCATTCTATGCTCTGAGGAAGAACCAGAACAATATGGTGAAGGAAGCTTATGTCAGCTTAATTTTCAAATTTTCAAATAAATTAAAACTTGTATCAAATAGGAATGAAATTAAATTAAATGAATAAGGTTCTATGCATGAATAGAACCTATGAATAAGGATTCAAGGATATGAAGAGCCTTGGCCAACAACCACGAACACAGCAAATAAGAAAAGAGAACATTGTGATGTTCTTAAAAGTACCACTGCTTCAAAGTGCATGTGTTCTCTGAGGAAGGTAGGGAGGGCAGTACCTGAAAATATTTTTCTGGAAACTAAATACAGGAGACATAAAACTGACTGTGATTGTAGTGCTTTGTACTTACTGAACAACTGCAGCAGTTGGAGAACCTGGGACCATGTAACACGTACAAAAATGCCATAGTTCATAGAACAGTTGCTGTGATGTGTAACATCTGAGAAGTAGATCTGAATTTTGAATGGAACTTGAAATAAAGCTGTGTCACAGATAAACTAGGTTCAATGTTCTTCTCTATCTCAGAATAGCCCCAATATCTGTTGTAACTCATGGCATAACACTGTAGCAGCATGTTGATGCATTTCCACAACGTCATGCTTTTTTTTTTTTTTTCCCTTCTCATTAGAAGATAGGTTTGTAATTACCATCTGGGACGTTTGATTTAGAGACATTTTTATGTGCTGAGCTACCAGGAAGTTCTTTGCTTTTGTGGGAGATAAAGGGAGAAAGATAGAGGAAGGAAGGAAAAGGGATGGAATTTATTTTGTTTAAAGCAAGAGTTATAGAAAAACAGTTGACTTTTGAAGAAAATTCCCATGGGGAAATAATGTCTTAATATTTAGGTTTTGCTTTAGGAAATTAAGGATTTCCACAATTTTACAGTTAAAAATATATTACTTTGCATTTATTTTTACTGGATATGTTTACAGGTGAAACATATATTATTTTTCACATAAGGAACTTCTGTCAAGTTGTTTTCAGACCCAGACACATTTTGGAGAGAAAAAAAGAAGAGATGTTTTACTTAGCAGTAGCTGTCTGTAACAATTTCAAACACAGACTAAAATAAAAATAGAAGAGAACATTTTGTGACATTCTAACATGTTAGCAATAAAAGTGTGTTATTATGACTACTATCATGTAGTGGAATAAAAATGTCACATGTA
Organism: Scolopax mira; assembly: GCA_004320125.1. Classification (NCBI taxonomy): domain Eukaryota; kingdom Metazoa; phylum Chordata; class Aves; order Charadriiformes; family Scolopacidae; genus Scolopax; species Scolopax mira. The sequence goes on from BJBW01003939.1 coordinate 14,149, forward strand.
TAGAGTAAAATGGTACTTAAAAAATCTAAAACATTTATTTTCAGTAACATTTTTCAACTCTGTGATTTCCTTTTATGAAAAATACAAGATTTCCTTTAATTCTGAGTGGAAATTAAAATAGTGACAAACAGGACTTCTAGCAGCAGCAACTGCATTAGGTGTTATTAAGTCAGCTTTTAAAATCACGGATATAAATTTGTATATTAAGGGGATTACAAAAATCCTATCTGACTGCACTGCTTTAGTATGCATGTAGACATACAGCAATGTATATTATCAATTCAGCAACTGATGAGATCTTAAATTATAAATAAGTAATCAAGTCCTCAATAAGTATCAATAACTAACTCAGAAGTAGTGCATACTAATTTAGTAGCTACATCCTTGAGAAAGAATCTGTAGGCTATCCCTGCTATTGCAGTCATGTGCTGAAGAACAAACTGATGAGCTAGAGAAAGTCCTCTTCCACACCAGTGGTTTGCCTTACCAGCTTAAAACTCTCCTAAAACCACATGAGAAGGAGCCCTGCTCCCGAAGTAAGATTGGACCTTATGCTATTGATACCTGAATACAAGAACTGTCCAGGTCTTTGATTTTAACTCATCATATCATTTCTTTAGCTCATCAGTTAACCTGAAACCAGAGTTGACACCCAAGAAGTGTTAAGGTAGAAATAACAAAGCAATTTATTCATTTTACTTATAAAATTAGATATTAGTGAGTCTCAGAAAGGCATAGGCATATAAGAAAACAATCCTTACAACCACCTGCACTTTACTTAAGTTCCAAGAAGCTTCATTCTTGCTTTTTCCAACTAACCAGCTGCTATAACAGATTTGTACTGGGCTGCACTTACTGCCGATGGTGGAGGTCTGGGGAAGGGCTATAGGAGCAGCTACTACTCATCTTGGCTGAATTTAAAGAAATATGGGTGCCCATTGGAAATGGCAAGTTGGAATCAATAAACCTGTAAAATATTCAGTTGTAACATCTTTTTTAAATTGAAATCAGTATCTCATACTAACATATATTAATATAATATACTGTAGGGTCACATGATCAAGAAATATACATAGGCTTCATTTTAAATTCTTTTTTTTTTTTGAGTTAAAGGCATTAGTTAATTTAAAGTGAATAATCTCTTAGACAAATTTTTATTCACACTACTTCCCTGTAATGTTTTGTTTTAGATAGATACAGCATTTGCTTTCCACAGGAAATACCAATGTCATGAATTTTGTAGATTGATGCAATTTTACAGAATATCAGATTTCACTGTATAATTCTTAGTGAGTTTTTCAATTATAAAAGTTTTAAAAGAAATAATCTGTAGAAGGAACTGAGAGGTTAAAAACCTTAGACTGTAATTTATAGTGTAGTAGACTACTATGAATGCAAAAAAGACTCCTAACTTCATACCATTTTGTAGAAAGAATAACTTAGGAAAGAAAGTGCTTGGGGAATTTACTAGAAATGGAAGAGTATCTTTGCCTTGTAGCCATGCTTAATGAAGGTTTTAAATTTTTCTCTTCTGAGCTGTCACCTTGCTGAGGTTCACAAATTCTCCCTTAAGAGACATCTGTATTGCATGCATTTCAAAAAAATGAGCTGAAAGATGGATATGAAGAGGGTGTCTTATGAACAGAGTAATGCGAGGAGCTAAATAAAACACTAGCTTTGGCTGTTACACAGAGTTGTTTTCTTCCCTTGCTTTAAGATACCACCATTGCCCTTGCACAGACTTGACAGAAAAGACCAGATGACAGTTAGGAAAAAGTGATGCATGAAATGTGATGAGACTGTTATAGAAAAGAGGGAGAGAGAGAAGGAAGGGAGAGAGAGAGAAGGAAGGGAGAGAGAGAGAAGGAAGGGAGAGAGAGAAGGAAGGGAGAGAGAGAGAATATTTCAGGGTTAAAAAAAAATAAAATAAAATAGAGGATACAGATAGAAAACCCCCTGGGAATTAACATGAGACAAATGAAAAAAATGGACATGAAAAGAAACCTAGAAGGCTATGCAGTAAAGGAAAAAATGGGAAGGGAGAGAGGGAAACAACTAGATACAGCTGGAAAGAAATAAAAGGCAGCAAAATTTTAAAGGTTACAAAAGTGAGTTTGGAAGATAAATCACTTAAAGTGATTAGCTTAATATTTTGTTCAATGATTCTCACAGAGAAAAGGCTTCTAAGTAGTTATATTATCTGAATATGAGACTTGAGCTACTTTGAAAGTTTTATTAAAGGACAGAAATTATCTTGAGGAAAAGGATGGGATTTTTGGTGAGAATAACAGCTTTAGACAACACGTACAGCTACAGAAAGGTTAAAATGGAAGAAGCAACTGGAAAAAGGATCAAAGAGAAATTAAGATAAGACAGTCAGTGAGAATAAGGGACTTTTCAAGCTTTTACTCAAATGCAGAATGAAGAAAGGAAACAGGAAATGAATACAAATCAGGGACTTTCTTGACAGAAGAAAGTTGAGCATTAAAGGCAAACCTATCATCTCAAACGCATGTGTTTGCACTCAGTTTTGGTACTTCAGCTTCTAGACATGACATTGAAATAGAGAATTCTCATTGAATTAGTAACATTGAGCAAAATACATCTCTTAAGTCATCATGTTACAAGGGCAAAATTGTGTTTTAAATTAGCCTAATACATGCAACAACATGGAATTGCATTGCTTCAAAATCAGTCCAAGAACAGGAGGGTGATTCAGTCATGTAGCCCCTTCCTATTATCTGCTTGGTTAAGGGCAAGGTACTACCATTTCGTTAACTATTTTAAAAAATAATCTTTTTCAGTGCATTTCATTTTGTAAGAATATGCTAATTCAGACAGCCTTAGCCTGCAATGGAACAGACTAAATGCATTGCTTATCATCCCCAGTTTTCTTCAACAGTTTCCTAAGCACCAGCAAAATTATGCAAGAAGTGCCAGCTAGGAAAAGCCTACTCCCTCCCGAAATTCAGAGGATGCTAAAAAAGGGACCACAGAAAGGCACTTTTGTAGAGTCAGTGACCTTTCTATTGGCTCAGAGGAGATAGCCTGGCATAGATCAAAAGAGAGATGTGTATAAGATGTAATATAAGAAGGAGATAGAACAAACTTCCTGGTCATGAGAAATCATCTTCTCCTGCCCTTCCCTATTTGTACTGGACCGGTCCCACTGCAGGTGCTGGAGGTCTGGAGAAGGGCTGTAGAAGCAGTGGAGAAGTGTGGGGGGAAAGGACAGAGTTCACTTAACACTCCTCTCCTCTTGCCCTGCTCTCACCAGCCCAGGGCTCACATCAGTTTTAACTGATCAATGAAACTAGGATGGGACCTGGCATTACTGATACTCTGTACTTCCCCATGGTATATGCCCACTCCTAATACTTCATTTCCCTTTCTCCAGTATGAAATGTTCACGATGACTTCTGTAGGGTCATAGGCTAAAGCCAGAAAATTTTAAGAAAGAGGGAGAGGGAGAGGGGCAGCATTAAGAAGAGACAAATAGGAGAAATCGTGATCTATGAAGGCAATGGCAATTTACAGCTTTCCATCTCTGCAAGAGACTTCCCTGTCTCCTGAAGGTGAAACAGGGTCAATAGGGCCTGTAGAGCCACGGTACACAAAAGCAATCTGTATGCATGCATTGTGATTAGATAATCCACCATCAGGGCATCTGCCAATATATCAGTCAGGGCTAGGAAGTGATATAGCAGTTTAGTCAAGCCTTTTATGCACAGTAAAACTTCAGTCGTTGCCATGATCTCCTCCCCCCCCCCCCCCCCCCCCCCCCCCCCCCCCCGCCCCTCCCCCCGCCCCCCCCTCCCCCCCCCCCCCCCCCCCCCCCTCCCCCCCCCCCCCCCCCCCCACCCCCACCCCGTTTTTTTTTTTAAACAGCTTGCATGATTTTGATAATCATTTCCATCTGTCTTATAGCTGCTTGAAACAGAACGTTGCATATGAAAGCACATATAGAATTAGTTAGAGTCCCACATCTGCAATTGCATTTTCGGCATATCTGAATCCAGAAGCAAAATCCCGATGACAGAATTCACAGAATAAAAATCTTAGTTCAACCTTGGGAAGATGAAAATACCTTAATTTAATATCCATTGACCCAACATCATAGTTTTGATCAATATTAATTTCTGATGCTAATAAATCTTTACACTATGCCAAGGACAGGGCAGTCAATAATTGCTTATCATAGAATAAAAATGCAAGATTATGTTTTCATTTTTCACATTTCACACACAGCGATTATCAGCATTAAAGCTCAAAGTTTATAACAGCATCTGTCTGTCTGAGCCTCCACCAGGCAACTTAAAACTTTCTAGGCAGCCATGGTTGACTTGAACACCACAGAAAATAAGAGTTTTTTCTCAATGAGCCACAAAGTACCACCTCATTTAATACCTGTTATGTCACAAGGAGATTATTCCATATGGACAGTCAATAGACACATATCTCAAAGTTTCTCATCGAGAAACTATTTAGTAGACTCAGACCTCACAACTGAACACCATTCTTAAATTTTAAGCTAAAGATTTCAGCACTTCTTCCCCCTACATTCACTTAGGCTAAAGGCACTGAAAGAGACCTCCTACCTATACTTAAAGCAGCACCCAAATTCCCATTGATTTCAACTGGGACAGGATGTCTCCCTAGACAAATGGCTGTCAGTAATGTTGGGAAAGCAGCCAAAAGGCTAAAACAGCCAATAGTTTAGAACTGTGTTTAATTTCAAAGCATCATAGTTTTACCTTTAAAAACTGTGCCTGCTCTACCAGTCATTTCTGGCCCGCACCAGTGAACAAACACGTGTGACGGGATGGTGGTGTCTCAATAAAAGGTCACACAGATGAGAAGACAATACCTAATGACTTGACATGTTAAGGGTTTGGATCCTCTAATTCCAGTCCTCAGAGGAATTTTTAGGCCCGTGTGTAGGCTGTACACAGTTTACTGCATAAATTACTTGAACTGGTAAGTCCACTTCTTAAGTTAGATTCCATATAAGTTAGTGACTTTTGACATTGATGATTAAGCTTTCTAATGGGCTGCCACATATTCACAGGAGCAAACAATCAATCAGTGCAATATTCAAACCTCTTCATCAATGACAGCAATTGCTCTTTACCACTCGGTCAGCAATCTCCAGCTCTAAGCCATCAGCCACACAAAAGCTACTTTACTGCCATTTTTACCTCTTTGACACAAGATAGCATGCCATTTATAGAGAGCTAGAAAAGAGGCAGTCATGTTACTAAGTTTTCTTAGTTTTACTTCTCTTGTGATAAAGCCTTTGTCTTTTTGCTAAAAAAAATAAAATGAAATCATCATCTGATTTTACTGAAATCTAATTTATATCTGTGTTAATTACGCAGCCAGGGAGCCTCAAGGGATTATGTGGGAAGTCAATGGTACATTCTTTATCATCATAAATATTGTATTACTTCAAATGCACTTTGTAAATTCCGTTCTCAGCATTTCTTAATGGTATTCAGAATTCCAGGACAGAGCAGACTCTTACCAGACAATGTTAGAACAAGTTCTATTGCTTGTGTATTATTTTTTCAATTACTCCAATACCAATCTTCCTTTATACTTCAAAAATCCAGTAAAAGATAATATTAATATGCTAGTCAAAGGGTTGCTGAAATTTCTATTTAAATGTTTTTGATCAAAAATTTATAACAGTTGCAAAGCTTTTACCATAGTAAAAAAAAAGCCTGCGCACAATATTTTAGCCCATTAAAACCAATAAACCACCCAGCAAAAACCCAGCGTACTTTCAGATACGTGTATTAATATGGTGTCTTCTTAATACACGAAAATGCTGCTATGGTTGTACATGTCTTAAAACAAATCCAACAGTTGTGCAGGAAGATTTTATTTCATGCCTACAAAATAAGTACACCAAGCAATTTAAGTGCAATAAGTATTTACATCATTTAAAAGTCTTTTCTTATGGACCTCTAGTCTCGATTGCTTTTAGGATCTCTCTCTCTTGAGCTGACTTGCCACAGGTCCTCCATTTTTAAGGATGTGCTTGTTTCTGAAACTGCTATGCTTTGTAACTACTTAAATGCTTCACTGTTAATTGCTGAATACTGACATGACAAATACCAACCAACCAACCCACCCAGCTTGATACCCCCCTGATCTGCACACATTTCCCTTATGGCCCTTAGTCTGTAAAGACACAAATGGAACTTGTTTATATGAAAAGCAAATCATGCAACTGTTCTAAAGCTCCATTAATGAACGTGGAGCTGCTCACTATGTGGATTCACAATATGAGCTGAAAATGTAATGAAAAAGACACTGTATAAGCATGTTACATAGATTTCTACCTGCCTGTTTGGCGATGGACTATGTAGAGAACATGTAAAGCTGTGTGGCTGAAGGATCACAAATTTGCTGTTCACTGTAGGTTACTTTCATAGTCCACAGTTTATGTATCTCTCTTCCTATAGCTATATAGCTGCTGGCTTGCTTTGTTGTAAACTAGAAATTGACCCAAAGCTGTGGCTTTCCTTTTGGTTCTTCAGGGACTGGTAAAGGGTTGGGAATGGAACAAGACTTTGTTTTCATGGCACTTTCTTTCCACCCCCACACCACCTCACGTGGTTTCCTCTCAGCTGCACACAAGTCTGATAAGTGCAACTCCTGGGACTAATAATATCCCAAAAGCCATGTAGAAGCAGTGATGAAAACTTCCTCAAATTGACAATACCTCCTCTCACATTTCAGAAACAGTGTGTGGAAAAGAAGATTAATATATAAAAAACATCCTTTTTTTATAGGTTAAAACGGCTATACCCATTTCCTCAAATCAGCATAGAATGAGATTATAATCCCAAATTCAACACTGCATCAGAATGATAGCTTCTAGAAATCTTTAAGATACTGCCTCTCCATCATAACTCAAGATGCAAGTAGAAGTCACATGTCCCAAAGAGGAGATGGAAAGAATGAAGCACGCAGCGTTCCTGAAATAAATTTAAGATAAAGTTCCAAATGCAGTAAATTCTTAAACATCATTTATGTATTAGTTCTTACTCCCTCTCTATTTGTATCAGCACATTCAGGTTTTAACCATATTTCACCTGAAGTTTACATTAGGTGTGACAGCTACTATTAGTCTGGTGTAATTTAAAGTACACGTTTTTAGGTCTAGATGTGCAAAAGGAGATAATAAACAAGTAGTAAGAAAAGGAAAGTACAATGATAAATGCAAATAGACTGTGCAAAGATGCAGGGATATTATTTTTTTTCAAATTCCAGAAATAATTCCTGTTCATTAATTTCAAACAGATCTTTTTAATGGGCCTTGTTTTTGAGAAACTTTTAAAATAAAGCCATTATAATTTCTTTTCTTTATTTGTTTTTAAACACAGGCATTATTAATCCAAGTTTAAAAGTTGATCTAACTAGACCTTTTGAAAGGAGCTTTTATTTCTGTGGTTAAACAGAGAAAACACCATTTTACAGGTTTTCCTTTTTGTTTGGATAGTGGATCCTTCTTTACAGATTTTTATTAATCATAATAGAACCACATTAAATATGAGTCAAATTAGACTTCCATGACACAGTTGAAAGACTACATTGTAAAGAGGCGGAAAATCTTTTTCCTTTCTCATCTTAGGCACGAAAAGACACTGTTAAGGAATTTCTCACAGCTTACATTATGATTGATGAACAGACCAAAATGCTATTGTCAGGCTAAACTTACTAGTACCTTAAATGCAAGATGGTTTCACTTTTGACAGGTTCTTGTACTGCCCTTCATTTATTGATAATACCATGTCGTATTCCTTCATCTCCAGAAATCCTAGATCTATTTGTCCGCAGATACTGTTTCAGGAAGACTATCTGCACAATACTGTTACTTTCATGATCTAGAGCAGTTCTTCCAGTATTTATTCTTTATTATTTATTCTTTGTTAGATGTGCTTTTATAAGTCAGTATGATTTCAGTGGGATGGCTATTTTAGTAGGGAAAGTTGCAACTAACGAATCATCTGGGGTTATTTGACAGGTCAATTGGGATTGAAAAATTCTAGAAAATGCAGAGAAAAAAACAAACCACAGTTGAAAACACACATCAAATACTGAGCAGTTAGAGACTGGGAAGCATTCATTGTCCTTCAGAGTGCTTCATCCTGACTCTGTGTTTCACTGATACTCCACTTAGTTCTTTTATCTGTTACTTAAAACACGCTTTTATCTGTGGGAAGGGGGAGCTTTCCAGTTAAACACCCACATTCAGCTTCACCTCTAGTTGCTTTCCTCCCTTCCTGCAAAAACATCAAACCAAGCACCAGATCCAGCCTACACACTGAAATGATCTCTCCATAAAGCACATGTAATCCCAGGGCCTAAAAAGAAGCAAGTGATTACTTCAAGGGAATTTACTCGAAGGCAAAATTTAGCCAGGAGGTTTGACCAAAGGAACAATTCTCCTGTTTCCCATCTCAGTCTTCAAGCGTGGTGCCACATGGCCATGTTGCCTTGAGCTGATGGATAAGGTACCCTATCCCTTTGGATTTGATTGTTTTGAGTCCATATCAGATGACAGATATGTGAAAATACTTCTGGTGGCTCAGACCTGCCTAGCTTCTGTGGAAAATTCAGCTAGTAATGTTTTTGTCATACATTTAGGTCTCATCAACACATGCAAGTCAGGAACCTCATCTGTGATCATAGATAATATTAACCTTATTCACTGCTAACTGAATATATTTTTCTTTATAGGAAAATAAAGCTTAAAATCACTGATATAATATGAAGAAATTTCTGCTGACTCATTCATCGTTTGTCTAATATTAGAATTTCTTAATATAATACCATAGATTTACATAGTCCTTTGCAAACATGTCTTTTTAGTGCCTTTTAAGAGTCATATGACCACAGTCTGAGCTACTTATCTGTCACAGAATTGCTGATTCCACATACTAAATCTATCCATAGGTTTTCCGCATCATTCTTGATTTGTGCTGACATTGTGCTTTTTATACTACATACCTCTCCCTTTATTATATATTGATTTTTATTCCTATTAACTATACAATTGTTTTCATCTTTTTTATTTTCCTTTTTAAGGTACTTGTGTCACATGAATTCATCCGTCATAGCTGAAGGCAGCCTAATTCAATAAATTGTACTTAGCTTCTAATATATGGAAACTGATGTCATACAACATTCAGGTTATGTGAAACAACAACGTAAGTTCAACACATTACACATGGCTCTATACAAATATAAATAGTTTCAAACTGCATTGCTTTTTACTGGTTAAATATTCCATTGAGATATATTAAATACTGAGTATTTTAAAAATCATAGCCTTGTAGGAACTAGATCCACAAATAAAGCCAATTTATTGACTTCTTTCAAGATTTCCCTCAGCTACCTCCATGGTCATCTAATAAAATAGTATCCTTTGTGATCTGGACAGCTGTTCTTTGCACAGTGTGTATAAATGTGACTCTTGACTATCCTACAATCTGGGGAGCAGCAGCCTACTACCCTAGGTTTCCTTCTACACCCCACAGCTGTACTACGCATCCAATACCCACAGTGAAAGGCTGAACCCCACAAAATGCAAAGCTCAAGTCCTACTCCCTACAGACACCAAGACACAACAATCCAAATTCTGCCCTTAACACCACAACTACGTTGTGGTGAGCGTGATAGGGTAGCATTTTTGAAAAAATGCAAATAGCTTTGGCATTTAAATAACATTAAATTATTGGATGCTAACCTTTTGAACACCTTAAAAATGCAATGCTATAGGGCTGTCTTTGTGAGGCAGAAATTGAAAGCAAGATGGGATAGGACATTACAGAGTGTGTACTGTTCTGAGGCTATTTCCACCTTGAAAGCATTATCAGAATTCATTTGAGGAAGATGTTTTTCAGAAGTGAGTGGGCCTGCAAGGTAGCACTTAATGAGACAGCCATGAGGAGGGGATACCAGTGAATAACTAGTTCTTATCCAATGTGCTTTGCAGTAACTCCTCCCCACTCATTCTGAAACCAGCTGGGCTTTCTCAGCTGCAATGTTCACAGCTTGAACTTCAGACCCTCCACATAAGAAATATACATATCTTTTAAAAAATTAGACATGGGAACCTAGATAAACTTTCATGAATGATGGAATGGCATAATCCCAAACCTAAACAAAAAAAAAAAAAAAAAAAAAAAAATCATCTTAAGTGTCTCAAATCTTATCCGATTTGAGGTGAACACAGAACATGATCCTTGCTCATCTGTGACTGTCTCCTCTCTCCCTTCTGAACCTGCACTAAACAGAAAACCCTGAGGGGAAGTGTCTTACTGCTCTAGGTGCACAGGTCTTCCCTTTTCCTTTCATCTAACACAAGCGCTCAGGTATTTCCACATCCCTTTTTAAGGGATGCGGACAAGGGAAGCTAATGTCCTGAGGCTCAGGCTCACCACACTCTGGCCTTTTAGCTTTCATCAAGACTCAACTATTCAAGACTCTACTAATCAATAAAATAGCTGTTTCCCAGAGTACCTAGCAATTTAAGTTTCATGGCACGAGACTCCTAATTTTAGACTAAAAAAATTACACAGTGTTTCTAGACTAATAATAAAATCTCACAGGAAAAAAGTACAGTCTTTTAAAGATGCTGAATTGACTGACTAAACATATTCTATCAGTTATTTCTGTAGCTTAAGCAATTACAAAAACTCACCTAGACTGATGCAGTTTCGTTAATAATTTTGCAGTTAACTAATCTTGGGCATCTCATACTCCAGAAGGGAAAGGGTTTTTTTTGAATAAAAATAATATGCTTCTTAGGAAATTGTTTTGGACAGTAAATGGTATCAAATGATTTCTCCTGAGAACTTTCCTATCACAAGTAGACCTTAGCAAGAGGATATTCTAGCTCTTCTCCTAACCACCACCTTCAAGAACTTTTGAAGACACTGCACCAAGTGAATGAAAACATATAGTAGGCAAAAATTTACTGATCAGCCAGCTTAGGCAAAGGGTGAAACAGCTATGGCTCCTTTATGCTTACTGGGGTAAGATAAATAGGCACTATACAAAACTATTATTTGGTACCAGAAAAAAAAAAAAAAATTCAACACCAGCTATTTTCAAGTTTGGTGTCAGGAGATAGTTCCAGCCCCAGAAGGGGAAGGGACATTTTGCAAGTTATGTTTGATGCATTTGTACCTCTCTTTCCCCTCCCCTCAGAGTAGAGGTGTAGCTCACTGCTTACTGTCAGTAATGGACAGGAAAAGAGCAAGGCTAGAGCCCAACCAAAGCACTGATTCTTTGCTACAGCTCTTTGAAATTATGTATGTACACATAGTAAAGAAAAGGACTCTACTGGTATCTCACATTTGACTGACCCAACTTTAAGGCTAAGATGATTTTTGCTGGAAGATCATCAGCTTTCTCCTTAACTCTCTTCAGGAGATCAACCCTTAAGACTTTTATTTTGCCTTGGAAGCTTGGATAGTATCACATAAATATTTGGATTAAATCTTTAGTCATGCAGTATAGTTCTAATTTCATTTACTAATTACATTCCAGATGTACATTACACGCAGCTACTTACCACTAATTGAAGATATTTAAAATAATTGCTTTAATGAATGCACCATTAACAATTTAATCTAATAATTCTACTCCAGATTGTTTCTAAAAAACCCACAGGAGATACAACCAATGATTGCACCTACACCAAAAAAGACTGCTTAATATTTAGTATTTGAAAAGTATCATAAGTCTAACAAAAAAAAAAAAAGTTGAATTCAACAGTATCTATCTCTACTTATGTCAATAAGACATTGACAGGAATGAATTTGGTTCTATGGCTGTTAAGAGCTTGATTGTTAAATTTATAATGACATGGAAGCTGTCTTTCGTTCAGTAGAATAAAAAAATAACCATCAAAAAAACAGATCTCCAAAATGAATATCTACAATTGAGAAGCCTAGTTTACTGTCACTGAATTTTATTCTCCTTTTCATTGTCAGTAATTACAGTAAAATAGCTGCTCTTCAGGGACATATTAGGAAAAGAATAGTAATTAAGCTTAGGAAGGTATAATCTGTATATAAATGAATTAGAACTGACTCAGTCTAAAACTAACGTATTATAGATTCAAACAAAAACCTAGCTGTACCCTGTGAATAGCTTATTCAAAAACACTTCCAGATTTCTGTATGTCAGCTCTGTCACTTTGAGCACATTTATTATCCTCCTCAAAATGTGCAACTCTTTAATGTGAAAAATGGCATCACCGAGGAGTCAACACTTTCCTTTCCCTAAGGAGCCATGCCTGGGAATACAAGCAAAACTCCTAAATTCAGACAAATAGAAACTCTCTTTATGAGTGAGCCTGCACAGTTTACTAACACAATCACTTAAATTGTCCACGTTATTTTAGCAAAACTTATAGTCCATGCTCTATTTTTTAAACTAATCCCAGCAGTAAAGAACTCAATCTCCCAAAGGTGTTTAAAAGCTAGTTTTCCAGCATAACTTTTTTTTTTTTTTTTTAATGGAAGCAGTTTACTAAAGATAAATCAATTTACTGTTTAATAGTTCCTATACTTTTTGTCCAGCTAGTGAACAGGGGAAGGGGTACTAAAAATGCATAAATTGCTTTTTAGATAGCGTGCTTGACAAAGTAAAGCAGTGAAACCTGTAGTTGGATGTATTTTATGGGACCAACTCACACAGTCCAAAGAAACCTGACAAAAAAAAATTGTGGACTATTGGAACATACATTATCTACCGAATTTTCCTACAATGGTCCAAACACCAGTGAAAGATACCACCAAGTTCACTGGACTTCACATTCCTGTGAGGTCAAACCTGGTCTGCTTCCAAGTTTATATGGCATTGTCGCTTTCCCCTCTCTCACCCCCTCACTCCAGTATTAGGCATTCCCTTGTTGAAGGGATTAGAAATGCTCAGTTTATTCTGTCAAGTCTAAATACTAGATTTATTGTTAAAATTATTTTAGCCAATATTTGCACAGAAGAAAATTAAAGGGCTTTAACCAGACCTCTTCGTTTTCTTCACTATAAATTATAAAACCAGAAATTAAATTAAACAGAAAGCAAAATAAAGCATGACCCTCCCTAACCACTAAATCATCTGTGGCAACCTGTACAAATGGATGTATTTTGGAATGATCCCAAAGTCGAACTGTTGAAGCTAGCCTTAAAACAAGATGTGGATTAGCTTGCTGTGATTTAACCCTCAAGGACATAGCCAAAAATTTGCTAGACAAGCAGACGGTGAAGGCAGTGAAGTGTCACTGAGAACAAGAGAGTCATACAATTTCTTACCTATAATTTTGAAAAGCACTGCCCTCTGCATAGAAAATGTAAGAAACGCGGCACATAAAATGTTCTAATACCCCTAGAATAATCCCAGAATAATCTGGGGGTTATAGTAATATTACTGCTTCTTGTTTTTCATTCAAAATATATATTAATGATTACCACGTTACATTGCATTTCTGAGCACCACTCAATATTTTCAACTTCCAACTTCAAATGATATATGAAAACCCTACATATAAAAATTTATAAAACAATAAAGAAAAACTGAGAGAATAGGATACAGCCCTAAGACTTGGAAAATGCATGTCATGCAGTTGTACATGAAATTTATGCGAGCAACTAGAAATACTGTTTTTATTTATTCTAAGAACACTTGCAACAGAATTGTACAAAAAAAAAAAGAAGTAGATCTGAAATACTGCGCAACAATATTCTGGTCTATAGATAAAGGCATATATAGAACAGCTCCCTGTCGTGCTTTTAATGCTGATGGATAAGATGCTGGCTCAGTTCCAGTCCGACACACATGGGCATTACAGCATGTCCTGGAAAACAGGCAGTTGGTTTTGAGAAAAGGCTACCTTCTGTAGCATGCCAGATAGGTTTAAAATCTATTATAACAAGGAGTTTTGTAAAGTAGTCCTCATTTTATTTATTAAACGCTTGACAGTGCATATCAAATGCTGGAGGATATCACAAGTGATTTACCTGCAACATTTATTTCGTAGCGCAATACAAAGACAAAAACATGCTCCAGCTCCTCATTGTATGTTAATATTAAATCATTACACGCAGCAGCTGTTTTGTGTTCCGTGTGGTTTTCAGTTTCTTGCTGACAGGTGTCCAAATCACAGAAACTATCTCCACATGTAGTGGCAGCTGGCCACACTGCCATCTCTGAGATACCAGGAGTGGAAGAAGAAGGAGTTTGTTTACTACGATGATTAACACAATCATTAGAGAGCTCTCTGTTTGGTCTGAAAACCAAGCAGAATTTAGAACAGTTTATTTTTAAGTATTCAAAAGAACCAGTCTTTCTAAAATTATAAGCAGGATTTTCGTTTGGTATTTGATAATCGCTTGAAATACTGGGTTCAAAAGCTGAAATATCATTTGCAGAGCTTGCCTTTAATTAGTGAGCTTTCCATAATAGAGCTGAGTTCAAATCAGGTAATTCTATCACTGTAAGAATTCAGTATATAGTACATAAACAGACCATGTCATTCCTACATATCTAATTTTGTGTACTTCTTGAATGTTGTAGTCATTTTTCTGATAATAAGTGAGAAGAGTTAAAAGGCAGAGGTTTAGTTTACAAGGTAACATTACGTCAAACACGTATTGTCATGTTTTTACTTCAATTACACTAGGAACACAAATCAACAATACTATTTTCAACTGCCTGTTGGAGTGACAATCCATCTAATTGTAGAAGAACTGCTGACATGCAGTAAAGGCTATAATGCAATAACACTTGTAACACCCCATAAAGGCAGAAGGTTGGCCTCCGGGTCTGGTGGAACCCCACTGCATGCTGCTGTCCTTGCAACCAAGTCATCAAATGCCACCTCAAGGGAGCAGATGGGACAGACCTTGACTGGCTTTATAGAAACATATCTCAATGAAGGAAGAGCGGCTGAAGAGCAAACATTGGACTACTTGACTGAACTGCCTTTCCCAAATGCTGAGTCTGCCCAACAGGCCATGGGCTGAGCTTTTCCAAAGTTTATAGTTTGAAAAGAGAAGCTGAAGTCCAAATGGGCTTCATCTCACCCCGATGCTCCTCCATTTTCCCTGATAACTTCCAGGCTTTAAAGGGTTTAGCAAACTATTAACCATCTTGGTTGCAGTCTCATTCCCTTAAGAAATTCTAAACCTGATATTGCAGAAAGGCATGGATATTTCATCCTCACACCTGCTAACCCTGGAGGGAAATATCTCTTAAACAATCTTCTGGGAATGCTTAAAAAAAATAAAAAAAAAATCCTTAAAGCACATTCCCCAGAAATTTTAGAAATCTTCAAGAAGCACTGTGCCTTTGAAAAGAAAAGGAAGCAAAAACCCCCAGCAACAAAACAAGGCAAGTTAATTCAAAGCATATTTTCAAGTATCGGATGTGCTCAAGTGTAGTTGCTTCTATCACATAAAGTTACATCTGAGCAGTGCTACTGAAATGTATTCCATTAAAAAAAAAAAAAAAAAGAAGAAAAAAAGAAAATATAGTTCCTTTTTAATTCTAAATGGTTACAAAATAAATAAGCAGGTTTTTCTTAAACACCAGATCTAGTCTTGGGTAATAAATGCGTGTATAAGCATGCAAGGACTCTGATTCTCTGTGGTGAGTGAACTCTGAACGTAGCTCTCTTTCGGTTTACAATTAATTTTTAAAACATACAGTAATTTCAACAACTATAATTCACAAAATATGTTATCTTTTACATAGCATTATATTTAGAAAATATATGTACTTATTATTCTGGGGAAACTTTTAATTCAAAGGTACGTACATTTATAATCACTAAGGAGGAATCTTCTAAATATGCCTGAAGCCCCAAAATTACATAAATGGGTCTCACTTACATACTATTTATGGGTCATTCCTAATAAAAGAAGCAAGAAACATGTTTTCTTTTTTTTTTTTTCATCAGTAACTGCTAGGGCAGATGGATGACACATACAGGAAGCTTCTTAGTGACATTAGCTTCCTTCCCTCAATCCAGCTCAACCGCAACTACATCAGGAGTTATTCCCCAATACATTATCAGCAGAGAAATCAGCATTTCTGGTGCAAATGCACACTATCCAGACTGATGAAATCACGGTCCCACAGTGCTTTCCATGTCTGAGTCTTACAAAAAGATAAATTATCTACCTACATAAGACAGAATGAAACAAGCTCAGAGGGGAATTGTTCCTCCGTAGGGTAAGTTGTCTACTGATAAGCAATCCAAAACTCTGATTTTGGATCCATATGAGACTAAGGAGAGCAGATGCAAAATCCACTGGCCAGGCCATAAATCTCCCCTGACCCCAGCACTATGGTTTTCTTTATTGAGCTGGCTCCCTTAGAAGTTCACAGCTGCCCCCCAAAGCCTGACCTTCAACCTTTTGCCTGACTCGATGTTGCAAGTATTATTAACATTATATCTTTTAGTGTGTATCAGCAGTTCTTGGTTGGTTATTTTTTTATATTTGTTTTTTTCATTGGGTCACATGGACACAATATACTGTTATAACTATTCAGCCAATTATTGCTGCATCACTTCTGCCTGTATCACAAAAAGAGGCACTGATACAAAAAGGTATTTTTATAGCATCAGACTACAGCCTGCTATATGATTACAGGGAGCCCGTTCCTGTAGGCCACTGAGATGTGCAGATGCAATTCAGAATAAAAGAACTAGTACCTTTTCCTAATTTGAAGGACATAGTTATTAATTTCTTGTTTTAATTAATAAAAGGACACCCTGAACAGAACGCTGACTTCCTCTTCCCCCAGACAAGGAAAACAAATGCATAGGAAATAATAGCATACTTCCTATCCTTCACTTCATGTTGACACAGATAAAGGTTTTGGGATAAATAAGTGAATCTTGCAATTACAAGTCCCATTTTTTCCAGTAGTGCAACTCTGATTTACCTGACAAAGCTGGAAAGGCTCACAGCTCTACCTAATGAGGAGAGATTCCCTTTGTTACTATTACAAAGTCATCTTTATGTTTTCATAAAGGCAGTACTACTAAGTACATATTAAATATGATTAGTAACCATTCAAATGCATTAATGCGTTAAAGAGAAAGGCAAGAGTAAATAATCTTTCTGTTCTTCCTGATCCTGTTTAATTAAACTGACTGGTAATATAATCTGGTTATGAATCGTAAATATATTCTTCCACTTCTAATTTTGTTTGCAATATAATAATTTTCCCTGGGTATTCTAGTGTATGATTTAAAGTATATTTTTTTCCATATGAAAACAAATACTTAAATTTCCACTTTTCATGAATGCATAATTCAAATCTGTTTACTAAATGTTCTATACTAGTGCTCTGTGACCAGGAGGTGGAAGAGATTCAAGCAACAGTATAAGGAAATCAATCTTTACACCCAAACTGCCATTTAAAAATATCCCAATATATCTCTATTAGGCCAAAGTCAAAAGTCAACAGAAGTGTAGTCTGCCTAACCTCCTTATTCCTATATTAATCAATCTCATCCTGCTTCAGTTTGCTTTTGGAATAGGAAATAAAAGAAATTAGAGAAGGAAAAAATTATATTTTTTTTAAAAAGAGGAGATGATTACACAAACATACACGTCAAGGGGGGAGATCCACTGCAGATAGACTGTTGAAAAATATTCAATAAAATAAGGTAAGATAATGCTTGCTTTCTGTAAAAGAACGATCAATCATATTAATGAAATAGCCAAATGGAACCTTCAGGCCTAGTGTAGTAAATCTCCAGTAAATTCCAATTAGTATTGAAGTAATAAGTCTGGAAATTATTTTTTTCCCTATAAGTAATGCATATACTTAAGAGAAAAAAAATACTAATAACTTGGATGCCATCAAGGACCAGGTCATTAACTAGCTAAATTAATTATATAGTAAATATAAATGATGAATTAACACATAGTTTTCAAGATACTTGTCTGTCTTTTTTAAAAAACCCCACACATCAGTAAATCAGAACCATAATGTTGCCTGAGTGGTGTCATTTGATGGCCACTTTTAAGCTGGAAGTTCCTTCCACTGACGAATTGCCATAAAACATTCTGTGTCTGACAGCAGAAGTCTCAATGTTATAAAAAGAGGCCTTCAAAAAAACCAAAAGAAAACCAGAAGTCAAGACCCACATTGTACTGTGTGAAACAGCATATGAATAAACCAAAATGATCTCAACAGAGATTGAAGGGAGATTTTTTACAAAAATACTTTGTGCAAAATAAATGTATGCACTATATTAAGCTAATACTGAATTTTCCTAAACATTATTCATTAAGGATATTTTAAAATCTCAATATTCAAGACCAAATGATGTTTATATTACACTAGGTAAATGCTGTAGATTTTTAACAAACACAATCATGAATACCTTTACCACCTGCTATGAGGTAAAGTTGGGATTGTTCAGCCTGGAGAAGACTCTGGGGAGTCTTCCAATGGCCTTCCAATACTTAAAGGGGGGCTACAGGAGAGATGGGGAGGGGCTCTTTGTCAAGAAGCGTAGTCATAGGATGACTGGTAACAGTTTTAAACTGAAAGAGGAGAGATTTAGATTAGATATTAGGAAGAAATTCTTTCCTATGAGGGTGGTGAGACACTGGAACAGGTTGCCCAGAGAAGCTGTAACTGCCCCAACCCTGGAGGTGTTCACAGCCAAGGTGGATGGGGCTTTGAGCAACGTGATCTAGTAGGAGGTGTCCCTGCCCGCAGTAGGGGGTTTGGAACTTGATGATCTTTAAGGTGTCTTCTAACCCGAACCATTCTATGATTCTATCCGTTTAGGATCTGATCCCATCTGTATCAGAGTGAAACTGGAAGACAGAGATGCTTACTACTGTCTCTCACCTATTGCTTCTCCATTCTCATATGTGTATCGCAAAGGTAGAGAGAAACCCTTGATTTATTGGTATCAGGGACAAAATTCTTAAAGGACTTCATAAGAACTGAAAATTTAACCCCAAGTTCTGAGCACTGAGTCAAATTGAGAGGTTAAGCTCGACACATAACTGACCCTTCTTAACTTACTGTTCTTCACAGTTTTGCACGACACAGCACGCTCCCACAGTAAATAATTAAATCACCTCAATACCTTTGATCAATAAAATGGGCAATAAAGGTTCCTGCCTTTGCTTTCTTTCTACAAGCTGGCCAGCAAATCAGAGCTAATATGGAGAAAAAGCAATCCAGGAAATTCTGCCCCAAGAAGGGACAAAGAAGAATCTATACATCCTTCCCAAAAGAGCCCTGTAGCAATCTTTTCTCCTTTCTATGGACTATGTCATCAGAGCAGTTCAATCACAGGCCAGAAGAATAGAGCAGAAATTGTTTGCCTCTTCACAGCTGCTCTAATAATTTAGTTTTTTAGACTTCATTAATCTCCAAAGGAAGTGGTGGATTCCATAACATTGGACAACTTTATGATTTGGCTGGACAGGATGCTGGGCCATCTTGTCTAGATCGTGCTTTTGCCAAGAAAGGTTAGAACACATGATCCTTGAGATCCTTTCTAACCTGGTAGTGTATGATTCTGTGATAGTACAGACTGAAAACAACACGTTGCATTCATTTATCTGCTTCTACAGACATGCTTAACACTGAAAAAAAGTGATTTTAGTTCTTGCTACTACTCGGTGACTCATGTTTATGCCAGTTCACCACTACATACCTCTAAAGACCTGGTCACTCACATATTGCATTTTTATGCCTCTGTGATTTAGAGAGTGCAAGGGGGACAATTACATAACTGTTTACTTAAACTCATAATTTCTCAGAAGCCCTACACAATCCTTTTGTTATCATAATCTCTAATGAGCATATGTAGCATGAATATATCATGGCATGAAACTGGATATAGCTGACTTTGTCTGTCTGACCGGTGACTTACTGAGTCCTGCGTGTCTGAACTTCTGGGAAACAGCTGCTGGTCCCACACTGAAATTAGAACATTTGAGCTCGTCTGATTTATGTTAATTCCCGTGGGAACAATGACATGAAAAATGAACACCACTTGTAAATAAAGAATAAAGTACCAGTTCTCTCAGTGGTAAAAAACAAAAAAAAAAAAAAAGGAAAAAAACCCCCACTATTCCAGAATACACTGATCTATTTACCACCTTGTTACACTGAAACATTCATGGTGTAACGGTGTCTTCAAAAATGAAGCCTTCAGTATCCAGCTACTCAAAAGAGGTTATCTGTCCCTATCTTGCCATTATTTGAACAATTAGTTTGCTGCAGTTATTGGGGTGGCTTTAGTTGAAGAAGAAATATTATGATGCCATAGGGCATGACAGAGGTGATTAAAAATGAAGTTTATGTAAAAAAACCCAAGGTATAGGAAATATGTCCAAGTGATCCGATTGTCAAGGAGTTCATATTGCCCCAAATTTAGAAGCCAAATCAGTTTATCTAATTCTGATTTCTCAGCCTGACAGGTCAAACATTCGAATCTGCTTTTTTAAACTCTGGACTCTCATGGGAGACTCCACCGAACATTGCACTGTCCACTGATCAAGGCTGGCATTCAGGAGACCAAAGCCAAGGTGGCTGGAAATGACTTTTTGAGGATTTCCTATATTTTCCTGTAGGTGGGAAAAATAAACCCTCTGACTATCTAGTGTAGTCACAAAAAATAGTATAAGCAAAGGAATTACTAGTTGTCTCTGATACTAGAATGTGATTGGATCATACAGTAGCATAGCTGAGATACTTCTCAGGTATGCATACCTAACATTGGTTCTATCTTATATTTGATGACCTTTTATCATTCAGGATTTATTACTTCTGAAGCTCTAGCAAAAAAAAAATATCTCAATTGTCAGAGTCTCTAAGTTTTACCTTACTGGCACAGACAGTAAGGTAAAACTCTTAATATATTTAAGCATATAATCGACTCTGGAGATTCTGTGCTTAAGTTACACGAGGTAGAAGAGCACAGATAGGGTTACTTAACAAAAAGGTATTCTTTTGGTTGCCTATTTGGGGGGGGGGGGGGGGGGGGGGGGGGGGGGTGGACTTTTATTTTTAAGGAACATCTCTTCAAGACATTGAGTCTTTAGCTAGGCTACCTTGGAAAGGTGCAGTAATAAGTGTTGAGAGGAAGAAAGAGGCACGGTCAACATGTTTGCAACTACGGAGTAACAACAGCTAGAGCCATTTCAATGGACAGAGCACTAACACACTCTTGCTACTCATTTTACATGCCAAGCTCAACTTGGGGTTCAAAAAAAAAAAACCAAACCAAAAAGGCAAAACCAACTACCCCTCCCCCAGGTTTTTGTTGTCAAGATTTCATCTGTCAGCTTCAAGTGTGAAAAGGCATAAAACGAACAGGTAAAAGTTACATCAATACATGAAGAAAATTGCAGATTATTTACTGAAGGAAAGGACTCCATAAAAAGTTCTTAGATTTTATGTCTAAAATCTGGAAGTGACAGACAACGTGTTGGAAACAGCCACTGAAGCCAAAAAGCAGGCATCAACAATGGTATCTCCATACAATGTGCTGATAAAGTGTAATTCTTCAAAGAGCCCTGAAAGAAAATATGCATCTAAGACTGACTGACTCTTTAAATACCTCCACCTTCTGCAGCTTTTCAGATGAGACTGTTCCAGGCACAGGGTGACCCAAATTTAAATTTTGATATATTGTTGAATAGTATAATTTGAAAACCTAGTTGACTAATCTGCAACAGTATTCTTGCAAATAGCTCTGAAAAAGGAAGGAGAAAAGGATGGCTTTTGCCAAAGAAATAAGAAAACCTACAAATATCAAAGGACTGAAGCAAGGGCAGGGGAGCAAGATACAGCACTTTACACAGATGTTTCATTAATGACTGCCAATCCAATTGTGTCCCTCCTCAACGTGTTAAAGAAGATTAAAGACTTTACTACAGTCTTCGGGGTCTAGAGGTAAATTAGTGTGGAATAAGACTTACTGGAACTGGGATTTGGGCTAAAGCAAAAAAATAAAATAAACATATGAAAACTGCTATCAATAGAAGCTATTAATAACTGGAACTGGGATTTTTTTTTGGGTTTTTTTGACAAGTGCACTGACTGAGGAGGATGAGGAACAGAATGTACACGCTAGAAGGAAAGGTAAACTAAAAGAAGAAAGAATCTATTGTCACTTATGTTTTAGTGTCCCAGTTTTTCTAAAAGGCATGGGACTGGCAAGGTGCAACACAACCAGTTGGTTATCTGAAGATGAAAACCTTGGAGATTCAGATGGGGTACAGAATAGTTTTATTTTGAAATACATAATAGTAAATTGTAGACTTACTTTAATATTTACATGCTTTTCTTCAGAATTTCCAGCAAAGGAAAAGAGATAAAAGGAAATCCATACAAACAAACAAAAAAATCATCTGTTTCACTAGCCACATTTGACTTTTTCTAATTTCCCTGAAATTAGATTCTAAATCCCATTAAGTCAGCTTCCCAGTCTCTAAAACTTGCATAAAAGGGTTTTGGCTTCAACGTTTTGAAAACTCTTGAAACAATATTTCTTAAGCCATGGTTATCAGTTGTTCTCATTCTTTTTCTTGGCTGCATCAATTTAAAAAAAAATAAAAATTGCTATCTACATAAACTGCAATATGCAATAAACTGCATAAATGTCAAAGCACCTCACAGCTGTCACAATGCTGTTTCCAGGCAAAAATGTTTCCCTTTTATCCATGGAGGAATTCCTCAGGAGATAAAACTCTCCAGAAGCTTCATTTTGAGCTTTTGTGTTAACACCGATTTTGAGGGAATGCATTTTGTCCTTGACTGTCACACATGGCAACCTCTCACTGATGAAGCATTTAAGGCAGCAGCAGAGATAGATGCTTTATACATATATTACCAGTTAAGAGAGTAGTTTTCTACTATTTGGTAAGTACTGTAATAATTGTCCCTTCAGCAACTGCTCCAAAAGTATCGCAATTATTGCAATTGTTGCTAGAGCCCTTCATTAAGGAGGCAGGATTCCAAGCTTTTGCTCATCAACAATGCAGTAGTTACAAGTCTGAGGAGTAAAGACTGGATTTGTTTTTCTGTGTGCTAACACTTTGATTTCTCCAGAGGCAATGCTAAAGACATCAAATTTTATGTGAAATATTCCACCACTTCAACTGTTGCGTGATGCACAATAGAAAACATCACATTGCAGAATTCTTTCACTACTTCTTGTTGTTTCCAGAACTGATGAAAACAGCTATTTTTGAGCAGAGGACAATATGGTATTAAAATTTCAAGACCATAAAGTTGATAATATGCTAGTTAAACCCAGATCAGATATGAGACTATCAAACTCCATCTATTTCATGGCCAACGGATCCATACCATTACAAGTATGAAGCTGAATAACGCAGATAAATCCTCTTGTTGGATGCACTAGGGCAAAGTCAGACCATCAGCGTGAAGTTTTTCTAGCTTTACTTGAACTAGCTAAACAGAAAAAAGAATTAGCAATACAAAACCAACAAGAGAAAGCAAGCCTTGTGTGTAGAAGATAATGCCATCTTAAGTCATTTGTACTCAGAAACTAGTTACAGATCTCTGGACTGTAAATTAGCAGAGTCGAAGGTACCTTTGCAACAATCAAGATACTGAACCAACCATGGAATCAGAAAGTGGAAAAACAAACAAAACAAAGGAAAACTCACAAAAAAGCCCCACCAACATCCCCCTGCCAGCTCTTCTCCCAGATTATGGCCAAGTTAAATAAATTACCTTAAGTATTCCTTCGTGTACACCACGTATTGTGACACCCTTAGCCAGGTAACACTACAAAGCAACAGCACAAAGCAGGTCCCTCTCTCCTCTCCCCATCTATAAAGCTACATTTACTGTAACTCTCTTGAAAAGAAAGTTAATAGTATATGTTTGCTTTTTTATTAATTATCGAGGGCAAATTCTAAGATTGAAATATTGATAAAACAATGTAAAATATATATATACACAAATATTAACGAGAGTACTTGAGCTTTTTTCATTCTAAATTCACAGGTATATATATATGTGCTTCCATTGTTCTTGCTTTCAGAGACTCTATTTAAGGTAGTTGAACACTCAACATTGTCTCCTTCAAAATGCAATTAGTTCTCTAATTGTAACCAGGAATGTCAGTTACCAGGAAAATGACTGATTTTTTTCTTTTTGGTTGGTTGGGGTTTTTTGTTTGTTTGCTTTGTTTTGTTTTTGTTTTGGGACCATGATTTTTTAAAGTACCGAGAAAATAAATTCTTTTTTCAACTTTCAAATAATTTAAGTTCGTCAGCATCGGTAAGACACTTCAAGTCTTCAGCATACTGCTTTACTTTAACAGATGACATAATAGCTTTTATACAAGACCCTTTCATGTAAGAGATGTTTTGTTTAAGATGAGATAGACTGCCATGATGGTGGAACCCACGCCTGTATGACACACTAATCCTCCTTTCTCTCCTGTCTGCTTAGAGAACAGTTGCTTCCTCAAGCTGTGCCTGCCCCTGGGAAGCCACACTAGCGTCTAATAGTGCAGCCCAAGTTCAATGTCCCACTTTTCCTTCAAGAAAGAAAGGAAGGCCCTCCTCCTCCTCCTCTTTTCATTTTTTTTTTCCTCCATTTTTTATTTTGCAAACCTGTACTACTCTTCACTTGGGAGTTGACTGCCAAGGTAACCACACATAAGGAAAACCTGTATTTTTCACATTTTAGGAGTGGTTTCTGTAAGAAAAAGAAGCAGGAATACGCATGGATACAACTAACCGGTCAGTATTTCTACTTTGTCCTGATCTATCATCCTATACGTGTACTGAAATTCATGATATTTGTGATGTGGTTGTAATACAGTTGCTCCCAAGGAAGTACAAGAGTTTCTCTTGTTTCTACTGTTTCCCCATAAATAAGGCCACTTTGGATCCAACGGAAAGTAGTCTGGACTATACAGGAAGAGGGGAGAATGACCCTGATCTGAAAGACCAACAATGTAATTTTCACAGAAACCAAACCAAGGTGAAAGAAACTTCAAAGCGGAATATGTTAGATCCATCCATTGCTCAGTTAGCTTCTCAGAGGCTTAAGTTTTGACTGAAACCAACACGCTTCTCCTGTGGACTAAGGACACTGAACAACATAACTGCTACACGTCTAACAGCTTTCCATGTACTGGCCTGTGAGGGAAATAAACACACTATACATCCTAAACCTGATCTGTATTTTTTTGGTACAGTGTTATTCTGCCATTCCTCAGAGCCTTTCCCTATCAAAGGGACATTGATTTTGTAGCCACTTTAAAATAATATTGAATAATGAGCACAGTCTTGCTTTCAGAGTGATTCTTTTTGGCATGGGTGTCCTCAATAGAGAAAAGATGCTCAGGTCACACGAGGAATAGAACCCATATCTGAACAGAGTCCTACTGAAAAAAAACAACCCCCAAAAGACCAAAAAAAGCAAAAAAAAAAAAAAAGCCCAACCCCCCAAAACCAGAGACAAATACACCCATGAAAAACCATCATATAGAAGTCTGTTGTATCAGCTGAAGTTCTTCACATTTTTTTCCACTGTAATTTGCTGAGGAGAAACAAAGTGCAGTAGAAGGAAAACAGAATAGCACATAGTATGTCCTGCCAACCCGCATGAAATATTGATGATAACTCATGTGGAAAAGAATTTAATGTTGAAGTTTATCAGCACTTGACACATGACACATTCTGAATAATTAGGAATTACTGTAAGTGATAGATAGACCAGACCTTTGTGTCAATAGGAAGGGTCAGTTTCATAGCAGGCTTAATCTGTGTAGGCACAGTCGCAAAGAAATATGTTATTAATGTGAATTTTTCATTAAAAAAAAAAAGAGAGGGAAAAATCCACATATGCACACAAAAAAACCAACACTTAAAAGAAAATCTAGGCTTTTTCTCCAAGTGATCAGTGAAACTTGATTCACGTAGGATACCAAAAAGAATGAATTTTAAGAAAATGTGACTAACAAAACCTCTTAAAATCTCTTCAGCTGAGGAATCAAAGAGTATCTTCTTAACCTCTTCTATCTTTACCTAATCTCTTTCCTAACCTCTCCTGTCTTTTTAGAAAGGATTAGGAAAGAGTAGCAAATTATATAACAGCTAATAATTTTAGAATGTTAAGTTCTGTGGGAAATAGTATTTAGAGAAAAAATGGGTTCAAATCACACTACATTAATATATTTTTTTAAATTGTGCTCAAAATTCAGAATATCTAGAAGTTGGAGAGGTGCAAAGGAGGGAAGAGCTTCATTTTTGTAGTTCTGAAGATGAATACTGTATGAAGAAATATGAATTATAAAAATTAATGTTATAAAAAACGTTCTTTAGGATACTAAGTAAAATAAGCAGTTAAGCTGTAATGCAAATCTCTCTAAGAGATGGAAACATCTGCCTGTGTATTTTGTACTGTGTTTTCAAAAGGAAAGTTGACCCTACAAATAGCTTCCTGTTAAAAGGTTTTTTTTTGTTTTTTTTTTTTTTTACAAGAAATAAGTGTTCTCAATTAAAAGTCATTCTTTTCCATCAGTTCCTGTACAGCACTGATAGATATTCCATCATTATCTGTTCCCATCTCCATATACTCTTGGAATAGTTAAATCACGAAGATGCATCTGATCGCTGTATGGCATTTATGATTTTGGGACAGGAGAGGGAAACAGTAATTTTTTTTGAGAACTTTTCCAAGAATAAAACCCACTGAACATTGTTTGGCAACAACTGAGAAGTAAGGCTGCACCTTTCATTCTAAATATGTTTATTTACAGTGTATCTCAAGTCATCAGCACAAAGGGTTACCCAAAGGGATAATAACTGTCAGGCATCCTTTGCATACCTGCTGAAAAAGAACCAGTTAGGCTTTACTTCACTTGAAAGTCCCTTTACTTGAATAAAAAGAGAGACAAGACACACACAGGCCTGGCACAAAGACCCAGCAGAATGTTAAGCAGACAGAAGCAAGCACTGTGTCCTGCAGGTCTGGACACAACTCCTACTTGGAAGGAGATATGTGAAAGGCCATGTGCAGCTGCCTGCCACTGGCTAACTTAGCTTTGCTTAGGTTGCCTTTGGTGGCCTCCTGTAGCCGCTGGAGAGCTGACGGGAGCCACTTGCACAGCTCCAGCAACACAGCAAATCGGAGCAAAGAGTTTATTGACTGAACCCAAACAGCTGCCGTTTCTAGTGTTTCTCCTGCTTTCAACTTTCAATGCTCCAACTCTTGCTGTCTGGCAAGGGGTGGGGATGGCCATACTACCTATCGATAGGCAGCCAGGACTATAAATATCCACGCTTTCGTCCTTCAGCCACACACTCGAATCTCCTCAGGCATTCAAGATCTTGGCATTCAAACCAAAACCTCCAGAAAGATGGATGGTATCAATGCAGTTGTGTGCATTTCTGGGGGAATTTTTCTTTTGGTGGTGGTGGGGTTTTTTTGTTTTGGTTTGGTATTTTGGTTGGTTGGTTGGTTTTGTGTTTTTTTTTTTTTTTTTTTCCTTCTCCAGGCAGCCATGGCTATTGCTAAATCACCTCAAGAGCTGTTTGACATAATTATTTGCTGTCTCCCAGGTTGGCTAATCCCCCCTGAGTGAGGAGGCAAGCCTGCTTTGCAGCCCTAGGAAGATAGGGAAGCGGGAGCCTTCTGGCAGCAGATCAAAGACTTACCCTGTTCACTTGAGACGTGTGGAAGGCAGAAGCAGCCTGAGCTTTCATTAAGGTAGTGGATGCTCTTCTCGTTTCGCTGCTTAGCCAGCCATTTAGTTGACTGGGCTGACTGTCTGAGGGAGGCAGAAGCCCACACACAGATGTAGGGAACACCGGAACCTGTAAAGTCTGTCCCGTCAACCTGAGTAAAAGCATCCAGCCAGAGAGGGTTCCACGCACCAGCTGCTAACTCATGCAAAGTTTTCACGGCTCTGTATTTAGGTGGCTACTACTAGAAGAGCAAGTAGGAGCATTTTGTGTTTCTTCTTAAAGTGTGTACAGGGTGGGGGTGCCCAGGCCGGGCTGTCAAGGAGCCTCTGTGAGGCTCTGCGGCTGCCCCAAGCCGGACACAGCCGGTTCCAGGAGGCTCCAACCGACCCTCCACAGGGCATGGCCCAGCCCTGCAGCCACAATGGCCATCACTCAGGGAAAGCCCGTGTCAGAAAGGGCAAAAAGCTGCCCGGTCATGAGGGGAAAAGTGTGAGAAACAGGAGAGGCAACAAACACTGAGGTCAGTGAAGGAGGTACTCTGTGGCGCCCAAGCAGAGGTTCACTGTGGAAACCCCACGTTGGTGCAGGGTAAACTGTGGAAGGGAAGAAGCGTCACAGAGAAGTCACCATGTGTTGACTGAACCCTCCCCACGACTCACTCCCTGCTGCTCAGCAGAGGGTAGAAAAGCTGGGAGAGGAAGAGAGACGTTGAGCCTGTGAAGAAGGGGCAGCATGGAGGGAAGCCGTTTTAGCTTTCATCTTTGTTTCTCAACATCGGACTACTTTTCCTTATCAATACATCAAGTTTATTTTCCCCCAAGTCAAGTCTGGTTTGCATGTGACAGTATCTAGTAAGCCATCTTCCTGTCTATCTTGACACACAACCTTTCTGGGTCATGGACATTCATGGACAATTCGGGGGGGGGGAGCGAGTGAGCAGCCAGGCGGGCCAAGGCTAACCCACCACACAACTGATACGGGCACATGGCTTTGCAGAATGAAAAGGCTTCACAGAGATTACCCAGGCTTTTCAGATTTGATCTGGGTAAAAAAAACAAAAAAAAAAAAGTCAGTGATTTCCATCTCTACCACATGCTAAGCAGTGCAGATATAGGCTCGGTGTCTCTTATTCATGCATCCATGGGCACGCTACATGCCAGAGCACACTGGATCAAGGCAAAACTCCCCTTCTCAATGGCAGCGATTTCTTATGCACTTCTTGTACATGTGAATGACTTTTCGAGGTAGAGTGAGAACTCCTGTTTTCTAGTAAAGTTTTTCACTGCAGATGTGGTCTTATAAAAAGAAATGAATGAATGCAAATCCATAAATTCCACACCAGAAAAAAAAAAAAAAAAAGGAAATCAGAACTGTGCATGGCAGAATCTGTGGTAAGGCATGATAATTTATAAGACCATATGTCAAGTCATACTTACAACAGAAATAAAGGCACCATCGTTTCTAGAATGAAAAAGCCATTCCACGACACTTTGATTGTTTGATAGTGACAGATGACAGCTAGGAAACACGGCCTCCAAATTTCATATATCATACTGCAGATTGATGTATGCACGTCCTGCACTTTGAAAAACCTACACTGTATTTTTGCATCATGATAAAATAATCTAAGAGCCTTTCGCCTTGCTGTATATCAAGATAAGTTGTGATGAGAAAAGCAAACACCGAGCAACAAAAAAAAAATCCACCAATTTCTCTATATTTACTAGATCTCCATCAGGTACATCCAGAGAGATACTGAAAAATCATACAGGTTTTCTTTGAAACATGTGCAACTGTCACATGCACTTTTTTTTCCTTAAATGCACAGCTGTCTAATTGAGCATTAACGATCTAATAAGGTACACAACAGGACCTGAAGAGCAACTTTTATTTCAGACCCTGCAGTGCACAGGTTCTGTATCACTCCCAGTGTTCCAATTAGATCATAATTATAACGGGTCTCATTTAGAGCTACAGTAACCCTGACCCTGTCAACAGAACTGGACCATAATGTGTCTGTCTTAATTAGATCTGATTAGTTCTGGGCCTGGATTTCATTGTGAATCTCAGGTCCTTTAAAAACTGCTCATCTGTTCGGCAGCTGCAGAGATCGCTGGGCCTTTTTCATCACGCTGCACAGGTGTACTTTGTTCCTCCTGACTCTCCTGAGACATAACGACTCAATGCAGCATTTTTGCTTGGCCCTCAGAATAAGGCAGATTATGGAAAATAAAGGAAAGAGATAAAAGAGAAGTCTTAAGCATTTCATGGACAATTTTACATTATATCAGACTGGTCAATTACTGCATAATAAGGCTTAAAATTTGTAGTAGCATGTCATATTTGGGGAAAAAATAAAAAACCCCACAGATATGTTGAAACTGAAGACACATTAAATGCAAGATCATACTTTATCTATGAGTGCTATCATCAAATAAGTGGTGTGGTGTTTTGATTGTTGTTGTCTGAAGGGGGTTTTTTGGTGTTTTTTGTTTTTAACATCAAAGGGAGTAAAAGTTTTCAACATTACAGACCTTGGGATATTTCTTTACTGCAGTATTTTG
The DNA here is from genome assembly GCA_004320125.1 of Scolopax mira. Taxonomy (NCBI): domain Eukaryota; kingdom Metazoa; phylum Chordata; class Aves; order Charadriiformes; family Scolopacidae; genus Scolopax; species Scolopax mira. Next base: position 44,465 of record BJBW01003939.1, read on the forward strand.
AGCGTATTTTAGTAATTTTACAATTTCCTTCACCTGTAATGATTTAATTTAATCTTGAGGCTTTAAGACCACTTGATACAAACAAAAGAAATCACAGCCATTTAAATACCCTTTCCCTCCTCTAAATGTTAATAATTTGTCTTCTGTATCATTCTTTTGGGTTGACATTAGAAGACCAGTATGATTTTTTCCTCTTATTGAGATGACTATTATAACAAACATTCCCTAATAATTAGTAAGCACTCAATACTAAAAGCCCTGTTCCCTTAGTTAACTTTCATAACTAATGTGTACCACTTAAAAAAACTGACAAAATAAAAAGATCCCCCAAAACAAAAACCCTCCAAACCTCAACCTCCCACCCCCTACTAAAGTTGTGATGCTAGAATTTATTCCATATCCAAATTCTATTTTGTTTGACTACAAATAGCCCTTTCTTAAATCTCCCAATGATTCTTATGTTCTGGTTATAATTGTAGTGGAAACATGAAACATACTCAGCATTATAAACACAGACTTTAAAGCTGCCATTGTATACAATGTGCCTACAAATGCGTTGGCTAGAAAAGGCATTTCCAAGAGCTTCTACTCTTCTCGAAAATTCAGAATTTGATTTAAATAAAGGGATATCTCAGAGCCCTCACAGAAGGTTATCTCCACCGAGCTACAGTTTCTACACCTCACCTTCTGCACATCTCTATTTTTTAGCAAATGAAGAGAGAAGTCCTACGTGCTAACAGATTATTTTTTAATGTATTCCAATATCACAGCAATAGTAACTTGCATCTATCCAAATATAGTTAATTTATTATGAATTCCCAAAGATACCAAAAGTTAGGAGTATGTGAACATTGCTTACTATTAGAAAACTTATTGTTCAAATCAAAGTTTAAGAACAACTGAGCATTTTGGCAAGACATTTTTCAGAAGTCAGAGCTAAACAATACCTAACTCCAAGTTAACATAATAGATAATATCAGAGTAAGACTACTTTGTTTAAAAACCCCAAATGCTAATGCATGCTTCATTATCAACACCACAGTTTACAAAAAAAGAAGAAAGCTTATAAATGAAGCAAATCCAGTCTATTTTTTTTTCCTCCTTTATATCTAACATTAAGTACTGCAGCAAGAACAAAATTGTCAATTAGAAAGCTTCCATAACTGTAACTCCCCAAAGCCTTTTTTTTTTTTTTTTATGAAAATCTTAAGTAGGAGGTAAGGAAGAGATATATTTAACTACCACCATAGTACCTTGTAGCAAAAAAAAAAATAAATTAAAAAGAACAAAAAAGCAATCTAAGTGCAAAACTCCAAACCTACTATTGTTCCTTCCTGATTATCAAGTTTAAGTACAGGTTACCTGAAAATCACGTTATATGGAAACCCCTAAAAAAAACCCCAGAGAGTCTCAATGCTTAGATTTCATTAAAGAATAGAAAATTTGAAGCAAAATACTTCTAATAGAAGAACTAACTATGTCTTTAGAAGTTTCAGGTGCCATAGTAGATGGTATCACAGGTATACTCAAATTTTCACTGAATTTTTTTTTTTTATAGTTGGAAGGGACCATAGAGATCATCTAGTCCAACTCCCCTGACGAAGCAGGATTGCCCAGAGCTAGAGCATGTCACTCAGGACTGCATCCAGGCATCTGAAAACCTCCAGAGAAGGGGACTCCACAACCTCCCTGG